>OU342742.1:261487442-261761495 GCA_910589775.1 Avena eriantha
AGTGGTCTGAAGATCCGGAGTGTGTTGCTCATCGCAAAGCCTATGCCAACAAGCTTATACAGTACTCCTTCTGCCATGCTTGGAATGAGGGGACAAGCTACCTTGATGTATTTGATGATTCTAGTGCTTCCGAGGGTGAGGACGCGAGGAAAGCGAGGGTGAGGCCTCCGAACTTGGCGACGAAGCTGAAGATCCGGAAGATGGAGAGGCCAACCCCGAAGATGAGGCCAAGGCTAGCGCCCCACCCACAAACTCTGAAGTACCTCCACCGTCGACCGGTGATTCGGCTTCTGCCCCTGCTCCTTAGAAACACTTAACCATATTTGTCAAATCCTCGGAATGCCGGGTGAAGATGTATTTAAGTACTGTAGTTTGGTTTGGCTACAATCATTGTTGTTTGCTACTAAGTTTTTAATGTCGGATTATCATGGGCGAAGTCCCCGAGTTCCTTTTCTTATTCCCCCAATTTTTGACTCGGCTCGCGTCCACCTTGATTCGTTTTTTCGACTTACGAGTCTGAGGTTCAAAAAATTGACTTAACAATACTTGAAACTTTGAGATTAGCTCAAAATAATCAGGCGAGAGACGACTAAAGTAAACAAGGGGTTAGTCTGAATAACAAATGTCGGTGTGCTTAGGTTCTTTTCCTTAGTCATTTTTCATGTGCTTTGCAATTCCAAACTTGTTCTCTTGCTTGCCATGAAGCCAATTCTTGTTGGACAGCAGCAAAGTCAAAGAGTTGGGTTTTTGGTGCTCACACACTACTAATCCAGCTAAGGTACAAGTAATGTAAGCTAGCCGACGTATAAAGAACATATAAACAAGAAAAATAGAAATTATGGCAGTCCCCGAGTTCCTGCTGGGGGTGCCTAAGTTTCATTGATAAGCTCGTTGCCGACATACATACCGACATACGAGTGACTCGGATACATTCACCTCTTTGCTAGGTGTAAAAGGGACGAAGTAGTGCTACATTCCATGGTCGCTTAGATTCTTCTCCGGACATGTCTGCCTTGTTCTTCTCCTGTGGTTGTGCATCGATAAGATAGTAGGACTCATTGTGCAAAGCCTTGCTTACAATGAATGGTCCTTCCCATGGAGGGGATAACTTATACATGCCAGCGGTGCGCTACACCAGCCGAAGTACTAGATCACCTTCCCGGAAAACTCGGGGGTTTACTTTTCGGCTATGGTAGCGTCGGAGATTTTGCTGATATATGGCGGATCTAGACAAGGCCAGTTCTCTCGCTTCTTCCAGCAGATCAACGTCATTTTGTCGGGCTTCACGCACTTTGGCTTATGTGTATTGGGTGACCCTTGGCGAATCATGCTCCATGTCGGCTGGTAATACATCTTCTGCCCCATATACCAGAAAAAATGGTGTATAGCCTGTTGATCGATTCGGAGTTGTACTTAAACTCCATAGTACCGTTGGTAGTTCTTCTATCTAGAACCCCACTAATCTTTGCAGCGGCTCCATGAGCCAAGGTTTTATCCCGGACAACATCAGTCTGTTGGATCTTTCCACTTGCCCGTTCGATGTGGGGTGGGCCACGGAGGCTACATCTAACCGGATCTTCTTTTCTTGGCAAAACCTCGCAAATGCTCCTTCAGCAAAATTGGTGCCATTATCAGTTATGATACTATGGGGGTAGCCATATCTAAGGATTATATCCTTGAGGAACTTTACCGTTGTTGCCCCATCACATTTCCTGATTGGCTTCACTTCAATCCATTTAGTAAATTTGTCCACCATAACTAGGATATGGGTCATTCCTCCTTTAGCCGGCTTAAATGGTCCTACCATGTCTAGGCACCATAAAACAAATGTCCAAGTAATGGGGATAGTTTTGAGTTCCGACATTGGTAGGTGGGTTTTTGTGGTGTATCTCTGATAGCCATTGCACTTCCTCACCAAATTTTCTGCTTACTCCAAAGCACTTGGCCAATAAAATCCATGTCAGAAAGCCTTTGCCACTAATTCTCTTAAAGATGCATGGTGGCCACATTCTCCTTGGTGGATATCCTGGATTATGTCGAGTCCTTCCTCTGGGTCAACGCATCGCTGCAGCACTGTGGTTATACTTATCTTGTATAGTTCGGCATTGATAATGGTATAGGCCTTTGCTCTTCTCTAGATCTGCCTTGAGAGTACCTCATCACCCGACAAGATTCCCTCTTTCAGGAAGTCAAATATTGGCTTGGCCCAAGTGGGTATAGCTCGGATGGGGAAAGGTTCCTCGTCAATTTCCATTGCATCCACCAACATAACTCCTGCCGGGTTTGGCTAACCAGTCCTCAGGTTTGCTGAGGCAGTCCCCGGGTTTGCCGAAGCAGTCCCCAGGTTTGCTGAGGTGCCTCCCCAATCTATCTCCATTGGCGTAGCTTCTGATCCGGAGAAGGCCGGGATATAAATTGACTCGGATTCTGGCGATGGGGTAATATATGGTTTTCTTAAGTGCTCCAAGGCAACATTTGGCGAGATTGGTTGTCGAGATGATCCCAACTTTAGACAGTATGTCAGCTGCCTCATTTTCAATCCGAGGTACATGGTGGAATTCACATCCCTCGAAGAATCCGCTTATATTTTGCACATGAAATCTGTAAAGGGCCATGTTGGCATCCAAGGCATCCTAGTTGCCAGATACTTGCTGCACCACCAAATCTGAGTCTCCAAAGCACTATATCTGATGTATCCCCACTTCTTTTGCCACTTTGAGACAATGTACCAGTGCCTCATATTTTGCAACATTATTCGAGGCGCTGAAGTGGATTTGGAGGACATATTTTAGTTGATCTTTCTTGGGCGAGGTAAGCACTACTCCGGCGCCCAGCCCTTCTTTCAGTTTTGATCCGTCAAAGTGCATTCGCCAATAATTGGAGTCCGAAAGAGGTGGTTCGTATTGCATCTCGGCCCAGTCCACAAAGAAATCCGCCACAGCCTGTGATTTAATCGCATCTCTTCTGTCAAACTGTGGTGCATATGGGGCTAGCTCAATTGCCCATTTTGCTATTCGGCCACTAGCATCTTTGTTACTCATAATCGCTAATATGGGTTCCTCACATATCACCTTGATGGGATGTTCCTCAAAGTAGTGTTTGAGTTTCTTGGCCAACATATACACACCATACGCCATCTTTTGATAGTGAGGGTTGTTATGTTTTGAAGCCGATAACACTTCACTCAAATAATACACCGGCCTTTGCAACGACTTTCCTTCTTCTTCGCGCTCCACTACAATTACTGCACTTACGACTCGGTTGGTCGCGGCTACATAGAGCAACATTGGCTCCTTGGGTAGTGGTGCGGCAAGGATTGGTGCAGTAGACAACATCTTTTTTAATTCTCAAGATGCGTTATCCGCTTGTCGTGTCCATGTAAATGTGTCTACCTTTTTCATTAACTAGTAGAGGGGCAAAGCCTTCTCTCCCAGCCGACATACGAACCGGCTTAACGAGGCTAGGCAGCCAGTGAACTTATGTACATCGTTAAGGTATTTTGGCAGTTCCATTCTCTCTATAGCCCGTATTTTCATCGGGTTAGCTTCAAAACCTCGGCTGGACACCAGAAAACCGAGTAATTTCCCTGCGGGCACACCAAAAGTGCATTTCTCCAGGTTAAGCTTCATCCGAAACCGTCTCAAGTTCGCGAACGTCTGCCGGATGTCATCAAGGAGCGTATTGCTTTCCTTAGTTTTTATCACCACATCATCCACATAAACTTGCACATTTCGACCTATTTGGTCATGTAAACATTTTTGCATGCATCGATGGTACGTTGCTCCAGCATTACATAATCCAAACGGCATAGTGCGATAGCAATAAGCCCCGTACGGGATAATAAACGCAGTATTTATTTGATCATCCGGGTTTAGGGGTATCTGGTGGAAACCAGAATACGCATCGATGAATGACAACAATTCACATCCGGTAGTTGAGTCTATGACTTGGTCTATTCTAGGGAGTGGGAATGGATCTTTAGGACACGCCTTATTTAGGTTCGTGTAATCAATGCACATGCTCCATACCACGGCCATGTTCGGATCATCCTTCTTCTTTTCCAAAAGCACTGGATTAGAGAGCCAATCCGGATAGAGTACTTCCATGATAAATCCGGCAGCAAGGAGCCTAGCTATCTCATGCCAATGACTTTTCTTCTGTCCTCGGCGAAACGTCGGAGAGGTTGCTTCACTGGCTTAGCATCGGGTCTCACATTCAAAGAGTGCTCGGCCAACTCCCTCGGCACACCTTGCAGATCCTGTGTGGACCAAGCAAACATATCCCGATTCTCACAGAGGAAGCTGACAAGCTTGCTTTCCTATTTGCTGCTTAACCCGGCACCAATGGTTACAGTGCGCTCTGGGAACTGATCATTGATTGGCACTTTCTTTGTATCCTTGGTTACCTGGAATGTTACACTTCCATGCGGGTTGGTCAGTGTCGGCATATGTTGCTGCACGGATTGATCCAATGCCGCCACTTCCTGTATCCTCCTCTTTTCCTGAGCTATCACGGGTGACTCGGCCAAGTTAGATCTAGCAGAAGCGCATTCGATCGAACGCCTGAAGTCCCCGGATACGGTTATCACTCCCCTAGGTCCGGGCAATTTCATCTTTAAGTAACTGATGTGAGGACTTGCCATGAACTTGTTTAGCGCGGGCCTGCCAAGCAACGCATGATAGGCGCTCTCCAGATTCACCACTTTGAACTCCAAATTTTTAGTCCGGCAATTATCCCTTGTACCGAACAGCACATCAACCCGAACCTTACCAATTGGCTCACAGGAGATACCTGACACAATGCCATGAAAGGTGGTCCTTGTAGCTTGCAGCATATTCTTTGATATCCCCAACTTGTGCATGGTATCCTTGTACATGATGTTAATGATACTGCCATTATCAATCAGCACCTTGGAATACCTCACATTAAGATTCGACCCGATGAACGTCGGATCCAGGACCAGTGTGTAGGTCCCTAGGCTAGGCATGAGCTTTGGGTGATCCTAGATACTCCACGTAATCTCCTGATCTGACCAAGGCATATACCTCACACCTGCTGGCATTACGGCATTTACCTCCATATGCCGGTGCTGCAAGCTTTTTCGGTTAGTTTCTTCCGTGGTAAACACACAGTAGCTTTGGTGGTGCTCCCTGTATTCATTTTGTCCCTCATTTGCGTGGTAACCTTGGTCCTGCTGCTGGTTATTGTTTACTTGATGCACAACATCCCTCCTTTCCTGATTTTCATATCTCGGCGGAGGTGGAGGCAACATTAGTTGCTGTCCATTCCCCCTGTTAGTAATGGCTGTCGAGGTGCTTCATTTCGGGGTGCTTCGTTCTGAGGTGCCTGAGCATTCCCCGAACTACCCTATTCTAGCTTCCTCATCCACTCACACTACCGGGTTGTATGATTTGCCGGGCTATTCGGACTTGGCATATGAAACTTGCAACGTTGATCTAGCATAGACTCGAACGTATACCTCGGTCGATCTTTTCGCTCCTGCCATTGCTTTTTTTGCTCTGGGGTCCAAGGCTTCTTCCCCTCACTCTTCTATTGCCAGTTTTGCCCACCAGTTTTCTGGCGCTGGCTGGCACCGGCATTGGGTTGATGTTGGTCCACCGCTGCCACCTGCTGCGAGTTATACCTGTAATCCGGACGCTCGACCCTTCTCTTTCCTCGGAAATCATTTCTCCTTAATGACCCGGAGCCATCTCGGTTGTAATACTCCTCGTTTGCCTCACTTGACATTAGTCGGGGTTGAGTTGGGTCTCCCAAAGCGTACGAATCTGTGATCCGGATCGTCTCAGCCAAAGTGGTTGGCATATCTCGCTGCAGCCTTTGCCACAACTTCCATATCTACAGCCTTGGGCGAACCATGCAATTGCTTGTGATTCAATTACCCCCTCGCATGAATTGTGCATGTTGCACCAACGAGTCAGGAAATCTCGGTCTGGCTCATTCGGTCTCTGTCGGCATAACGCCAGAGTTTATGGCCTATTGGGCCTCTTGTAGGTGTTTGAGAAGTTGCTAAATAATAACTCCTCAAAGTCCAGCTAACAGTTAATACTTCCTAGTGGAAAGTTGTTTAGCCAAACTCTCGCTAGCCCCTCTAACATTTGAGGCACATACCTTACTGCCCATCTCAAATTTCCAATTGCAATCTTGACCGTTGTTGCGTAATCAATAAGCCAATCCTCCGGTCTGGTGCTACAATCGTAGGTCCTTGTTCCTCTGGCCAATGGAAAGTTTGGCACTGGCGGCTCCCTCATGATCTGGGGTCCAAAGCACACTGGACCGGGAGGACCCTATACCTCGATCAACTCCGACCTATAAATCCTGTCCAGCTTCAGCCTTGCATCATCTGGCTGCAAATTTCTGCTTCCCAGCCTTGATCCAATTACATGGTGCTCCAGTCTCGGGTATCCATCGTTTACCCTCACCGAATAACCATCATTGTACCTTTCCTGATCCGAATAAACATTTTGTTGTTGTGCTTCTTAACCTGCACTTCTCTCCTGCCGAGGCGCGTGTTGCTGCTGCTGTTGCCGAGGTACGTTTTGCCCTGTTCCCGTCGGATCACGCTGTCCGGCATTGCCGTTGGTAGCGTTCCTTTGACCGGCATTGCCTTGGTCGCGGCTACCTCGGCCAGCTTCACCTCGGCTGGTATTGTGGCAATCTTCATCAACTTGCACTGCTTTGCCTTTTCTAGCTCTCACCGGGTCATAGGGGACCATTTGTTTGTCTCTTCTCCCGAAGTTTACTTCTTCTCTCCTGGGGTTATGGCCCGGAGATGATGCGGCTCCGCCGGACTTGGTCGGGTTATTTCTAGCCGAATGAACCACATGCGATGCTCCTGTTGGTGCCGGGTTCGCCTTGTTAATTTCCTCATTTTGCTAGCAAGCGACCCTCAGCAAGTGGTTCACCCTCTCATGTTGCCTTTCTCGGGCCTCTCCGGTTAGACCCTCTAACTCGGATGCAGCTGCATTTGCCACCCTGAGGTTCTTTGTCGGGGTATTGTACCTCTCCAGCCCTCTTGTTACGATCGTGGCTGTCTGACCCGACCTAGGCTCGTACTCCTTGTCAATCTCAATAATCAAGTTTCTACCTCGGATTTTCACCCCATCTATGTGGTTTGCCTTTGCATATTCTCTCAAGGTGATGTTCAAGGACTACTGTAACTCTGCTACCTTCTTAGCGACAGCTAACATTTTCTGCCTAATTTCCTCCAACTCAGCATGTGCCTGAGCCGGATCTACCACAGGAGCTATCGGCGTCGCTAGGCTATCTATCGCTTGCTGGAGTACATTCTCTGGCCTTTCTAAGGGAGGAAACCTAGATCTTGCCTGTTTTGGCGTGACTTCCGGCTCTGGCGCCGGGTCCTTGCTTGCTCCCGCGTCTGGCGCGGCCATCATGACCTCAATGCTGCTAGCAGGGCGAGTGATACGCACACCACGAGCTGCACTGAGAGGTGGTTCGCCTCTCTCGACGATGTGTTGCGGATGAACGCAGGACTCGTCCATGCCGACGTAGATCTTGTGCGCGCCAAGTTTGATGAAGAGGTCGTTGCACGGAGGGGGACGCCTGCCGAAGCTCCCTACATTGTCGCTGACGTAGTCCAGCGCACCAAAACGCTGAACCAGGCCGGAAACGACACGCTCGCCGGTGTTGGAGATGCTTCTCGTCCGGATTTTCACCCCTGCTAGCATCGCTAGCCCCACGGTGGGCGCCAAATGTCGTGGTGGTGGCACGGCAGATGCGATGGATAGGCTAAAGATGGGGCCAATGAGCGCTAGGAAAATCCAGGGAGGGAAAACGTGGTGATTCCACGCACAGATGTTGTTGTATTTCCTCTATCAATGGTGGATACAAGTACTCCTCGAGCCGTTTGTGAGAAGGAGACTATGTCTCTTACTCCCCACAACCTAACTTTAGAGTCTACCTTCGACAGAGAAAAATGATCCCTCCTCTATGGAGGCCCTGGTGCTCCTTATATAGGGGAGCCCGGGTTACAAAGTTAGGGCACACGTGGCAGCATATTCCCCGAATATGCCCCTTGGTTAAAGCTAGATGCTTCTTTATTCTCTTTAACGGTTCGTACGGACTATAGACGTAACCCAATGTGTAATCCTTGCCTTTAAGCGTCACCAGACACGGGTTGCGTCAGCCGACACTGCCCGCATCATCTTGGTCGCTCCTGCCCCGCTGGTCCTTCCCTCTCCTTTGCTTCGCTAATGCTACAGCTAGCAAAGGCCACCTTTTGACCAACAGGAGATTCCTTCCTTCTCTTGGAAGCCAAGTGATAGTCCGGCCAGCACATGGCTAACCCGGCTACGAGGGTACCTGCGTAATAGATAGATAAACATCGCCGACATATATTTTATGCCGACCGAGTTAAGGCTAGGGAGATGCTCCACGGGCCGGGTTACTCCGTAGGTCGGCCTGCCTTGAGGTGACCCGGTCAGCACTTGCTTTGACCGTGTCGTACCTCGGCTAACTCGGCCTCTATATCCCGGCGTGACCCTACGTGAGGGTATCCCCCCAACAGCCAGGTGACAGTGTTGATGACTATCTTCGCATGGCTGAGTCCACCGCCATCGGTTGCTTGTATCGATTCTGCAGGGCGGTGATTGCAGTGTTTGGGCCACAGTACTTGAGAACACCCACTGCTGAAGACACTGCTCGGACCCTAGCTGTCAATGAAAGAAGAGGATTTCTTGGGATGCTTGGAAGCATAGACTGTATGCATTGGCACTAGAAGAACAACCCATTTGCATGGCAGAGGATGTACAAAGGCCACAAAGGAGGTTGCGCTATGATACTTGAGGCAGTTGCTATACATGATCTTTGGATCTGGCACTCCTTGTTTGGCATGGCAGGATCGAACAACGACATCAACGTTCTCAACTCCTCAAATGTCTTTCTCAAGCTTGTTGAGAGTCATGCTCCCACCGTGGACTTTGAGATCAATGGGCACCACTACAACAAGGAATACTATCTTGCAGATGACATCTATCCAAGATGGCCAATATTTGTGAAGACTATCTCAAACCCGATACTCCTCAAGCATGCTCAGTATGCCAAGGAACAAGAAATTAACAGGAAGGATATGGAGCGAGCATTTGGTGTGCTCCAATAGAGATTCGCAGTTGTCTGGTTCCCTGCTATGACCTAGTCGAAAGATCAAATGTGGAAAATGATGAATTATTGTGTGACCTTGCACAACATGATCATTAAGGATGAGAGGAAGGACCTAGTGAGTTTGATCGAGCAAAACGAGCCATACTACAGACGGTCCTGATCACCAGGTGCCACCAACCTAGGCTGCCTTCATTGCCATGCGTCGAGAGATCCAAGACCCGGTAATCAACAGCTACAAGATGATCTGGTTGAGCACCTATGCGCAAGGGGAACACATAGATGCCTAGCACGAATCTAGTCGAATCAGGCCAAAATATATTGTATTTTCATTGATTGCCGAACTATGTTTAATTTTATACCGAACTGTGGCTAATTTCGTCCAAAACTATTCCAAAACTATGCTAAACATTGCTCTGTATTCGTATTATGCCAAAAACTAGGCGAATTTGAGCCGAATTTGGGCAAAACCACGCCGAACTGGGAACTCAGCCTAGGAACAAGAGTAGGAAATCGGTCATTCCCAGGCCGAAAACTTCCTCCATCCGACGCTATTTAGCTCCGGATTTCGGCCTGGGAACAACCAACGAGTGGAGATAGCCAACGAGTGGAGATGCTCTTAGGAACAGTGTACATCCAGAGCAAGTAGTATAATACAGGATAAGGCTGGTCTCTTTCAGATGATCTAGTCTAGACAAATAATTATGGAAAACGTCAAAAGGGAGAAAAGCAAACATGTCCGGTTGCAGTTTGCCTCTACCAGATAAATAATAGGAAGATGTCCGGTTGCAAACAAGGATTGGTGTGAAAAATCCAACCGTCCAACCATTTTGCTCAAAAATGCTCTGGCAGTAACCTCGAGGCTACACTCACAAGATCCGTCTCTAGTTCCAGGCTTTTCTATCCATGTACTCCTATGGTTATGGTTGTAACTGTGGAGTCGCTGTTTCCTCGTGAAGATTTAGAGCTCATCGTGGCCGGACAGGTCCGAAGACACGGCGTCCAGTTTCTTTTGCAGCTCCTGTTATATAAACCCAAATCTCCATTAGCTCCGAATCTCAATGCAAAGAAAGAAAAGACAGTTCGTTATCGGGACAGAAAGAACCTTCAGCTTCTCGTCAACGCATAGTGCAGGGGTTGACAATACCGCGACATACCTGAACATAGAAAATGGACACATATACATATAAGATGGCATAATGTGCATTTGGTAAAAGATTCTAAGATGTATCATGAATAATCCACATACTCGCATCTGCTGGGCTCATCCACACCATTAAGCTCGTTGCTCAGCCCACATCTAAGCCTAACCTGCATACAAGTTAAGACACAGTTATACTTTAAGACCTGCAGACAGAAAAGAACTATGCGCAAGTAGAATGCATCCCTCAACAACAGGGAGGAGTACCTTTAGGCTTCTGTCAGGGCCATTCCAGCATTTGTCTCCGCTTGAAAAGTGCATTATTCTGTAGGATTCTTCAAATTTGTCCCAGCGCCTGAACACACAAAATTTTAATTTTCCGGTACACGATAATTTTGCAAGACGCAATTTTAGGAGCCATGACGTAGTGCAGTGCATGTTCACGTGCTTACATGCACATACTGGGTATCTATATCTGCGTTTTACAAACACAAAAGGTAGAAACTATAATTTTCTTTCAAGTATCTCGTATACAACCCTCAGAGTGACACTTGAAAACTTAGTTCCTAGCTCACCCAGCCAGAACTGCACAAGCAATTGCCTAGAAAAGGACTCACGTTCAAAAGCTAAAATGGCAGTAAATCAGGAGCAATTCTGATAGACAATACAATGAGAAAAGAAGAAAAACATTGCACTCTCCTGACCTATTCCTGGGATGGCATTCCCTAGAGAACACCGATGGAATTAATCATTTGAAAATATGGTGACATAATATACTACGGCACAAAGTTGCTATATACACAAACTTAAATAGTATAATAGCTATCTGTTACCTATGTGGATGGTCATTGAATTGTAACTTCGACCATACTATCACGTACTCCCTCCATTCCAAAATATAATATGCTTTAGCCTTTTTCTAAAACACATGCATCTAGCGCCTTTTAGTGTGTAGATTCACTCATTTTGTTCCGAACCTACACAATAAAATGCACCTAGATACATGCGTCTCAGGAAAAGACTAAAACATCTTTTGGAACGGAGGTAGTATAAACTCTAGAACCTCAGCCACTTATCAAGATAAAGGCCAGCTCAGCATGACCTTTCAAGATTCTATATTTGTCAAGCTATTGTACTGAAAAATGTAAGCTTCGTAACAATAAAGAATGAATGAGATCTCAGCTCCTGCTCTCCAAAACACAATGAATTTTCTTAAATAACACTGTTGCAGTATAACTCAGTGTTTGTGCATATTGAGCATGAATGTGAGAATGTCCACAACATATCACCATGATGTGGACGAAACTAATCTGAAGTTATATTACTTACATATGTGAAGTTTAATCAACGGATTACATCTGGGATAACCAAAAAAAAAAGAATCTGAAAGGTGTGAGAAACATACCCTAGGTTAGTGGAACTGTGTCCTTCAACCTGTGAAGCTTTCTTGTATGGACAGACCTTGTAAACATACCTGTCAATAAGGATCACAATTCACGAGTCAGTTAAATTAAACTAAATATAATATGAATGGAAATGTTTGAAAAATCATGTGTGATTGGATGCCCAAAATATACATACTTGCCCTCCTTGCCCTCAAAGCACTGGTCATAGAAGTAATAGAACTCCTTCTCCTTGCCTAACAAGAATGGACTTTTTCAATTAATTACAATTTTTCCAGAAATTTACTCAGGTAACATAACAAGACTCCAGATGAAGTCAGCATCTAGAGTAGCAGGTAACTTGTAATACAGAGCGATATATAATGTTCTACAGAAATGAAGCCTCAAATAGTGATGATACCAAAAATCAAAATGCAAATTTTGTTAATAAACCTGGCTAAGCAAAAACCCAGAAAAGATATATAGAAAGATAGAAATGCCTATTTTTAATTTGTATTGGTTGAAATACACTCTCTTGCAAATGACTATCTAATTTATTCTTTGGTCATTGTAAAGACCAGCTTATTTTACTGGAACATCACTAAATGCTTCAGTCTAGGCAAAAATAATGCTGATAGGGTACTGTTTCTTAGGAACCATGTTAGTACAATTTTTATTAATCTTAACAATAAGAAGAAAAAACTTAATCGGATGATGTGAGAAGATTTTCAACATTGGCAAGCACAAGAACACAGAAAACATCCCTAACAAAATTAGTAGCTAAGTATATATAGAACTGAGGGGTGCACTCAACCACCAAGGGAAGGGAACAAAGTTTTAAACTTACCGAAGTCTTGCTTTAGCTTATCTGTCAGAGAGGTTATCCTAGACTGAATGTTGGACAGCTTTGAGCTGGCATCATCATACTCCTTCCGAACTTGAGAAGCCTCTAAAATCAAAGATGTGTAAGTTTTACAACATCCTCACATAACTCGTAAAGGATCAACAAGCTTAGTATGAACGACTGACCTGACAAATCAACAGGGGTCTTGAAAAAGTTGAATTTTTGTAAAACATTTTGTACAGTTTGCTGAATCTTGTCTAACCATGATGCTTGTCCTGAGGTACTTAAATCTGAAGGAACAAATCGAATAAATATAATCAATAATCAACAATCATATATGATAGAACATGAATACTTGTCAAGTCATACGAATATTACACCTGAATGGTAACCGCTTTTCTGGTCATCATCAGATTTATAAGACTCATCAGGTTCTTCATGATTATCAACATATTCATCATCTGAAACATTAGATAACTCTTCATCATCGTATTTGTGCCTATCATCCTCAACTTCTGAATGATACCCAGCATAATTCTCTTCTGCGGGTTCTGGTATATCATGCTCATCTTCAAGTGCTGCATCTGCAGGTTCTGGTATATCCAGCTCATCATCATCATGGCCCTTCTTATCGTTTTTGCCAACATCATCTACAATTTCTCCAGTCCAGCGAGAAGCTACCAGGCGACCCAATTCCTCCTTTGATAAACCTTCAGAGTTGACAGAAGTAGGGTCCTGCAGAATATACCAGAATGATTCATAACTTGAAATGCAAATGCATTCCCAAGAGACCGACAGAAATTGATACAAGTATTGTTTTGGGTGTCCTAATAGTATAAGTCAAAGCAATAGTGTCTCCAAAAAGTTGTCTGCTCTAACCAAGTATAATTGGACATAAGGACAATAACAATGTGAAAAGACAAGCCTGGCAGATATAGCTTATCAGTTATGGGACATCACAAATATAGACAGCACATTGCGCAGCTTATCGACTGTACTTGGATACAAAAAGGATGGTATGTAGATTGTCATGACGTTCTCAGAAGCTACATTCCAAAACATAGATTACAAAAATTACCACTAAGTAGATGCATTTGACCCATCTCCTGTCATATGGTTTCCTTTTTTTTATGGGGACTGGCATATGGTTTCTAACAATCATAAATTCATAAGATCATTGTCAGTGATACCAGAGAGGATGGCCAGGTGGCTGGTTAGGGAAGAGGGGGGCTATAGATGAGATCGAATAACTTTGGTTGATTCTTGCTGGATTAAGATAGCTGTGGAAGCCCTTTTATGTAGCAAAAGGAAACTAAATCATATCCCTAACAAATACTCCCTCCATCCCAAGGCTTAAGGCGTAAAAATCTCAGCGCAGTTATTTAGGCGGCAATCGGTAGAGAGAAAAAATCGGCATCTTTCCATTCTTACCCCTGCATGCGCAGTCCTTTTATTTCTCTCATGCGCAGTTTAATTAGCTCCTCATTTCTCTCCAAGGCATGCATGCCTTTTATCTCTCCCGCATGCACGACCAATGGCTGGTAACTGCTCGCATTTACTTCTCTCCCGATTTTATGCTTATCGCCTCGCATGCCCCATGCATAGCCAGTACAGCGCTGCCGCCCTCCCGATATTTTGGTCAATGTAAACGGCAATGAGGGGTAGTTCCGGAAGAAATAGGGCATAGCACACCCTAAGCCTTGGGATGGAGGGAGTAGTAAATAATCTGCAACTCCCTAAAAATATGATCCATGCCCTTGTTTGGTTGGAAGGTAGGGCCAACTGACGGTAGCTCTGTGCTCAGCCCCAGGCGCATGTCCGCGCACATGGCTTGTTCATGTGCAGTCCATATGACGAGCCACGCGTAGCATTATGCGCACAATTGGGTTTAACTCGCAATAACTAATTAGCTTTTGGCCAACTGGATGTACATGATGAGAGCACATAAAGGGCAAAAAGTTAAACATGGTTGGAGAGAAAATGTAAGCATATCGTTCTACGAGTCATAAGAGGGAAAATAAGCAGTTGCCTATTTATATGGGTTTAATCTTTGGAAGGGAGAAGATAACCAGATAAATCTGTATAATGCTATCAAATTGGAAAGAAAAATATTAAACGAGTTCAGTGGTACAAGTTAGCTGCAAAGCAATTATTACACCACCTGCTCTTTTGTAGGTACTGCAGATGTCTCAGGTGGTGCATCATCTCCAGCTACAGCTGTAATGTCATGCTGATACAGAAACCCAGTGTATAAATAGACAATTTTGATAACTGAGGCAAATAAAATCTTGATCTTGGACTACCAAAGCTAAGCTATACCTCTTCAACAGATGTCTTGCTTTCTGGTGAGTGATTGTCATGTTCCGTGACATGTCCATCATGATGTTCAGATACCTATGTTAAACAGAAGCAAGGTAATAAAATATTATAAATATCTTACTACAGTAACAATATGTGCAATAAGTGCCTATATCTCATATGGTAGGACCGAGGGCTAAAAGAAATTACGTATATAAAACTGCTAAGGTAATTATAATCAGTTTTGTTTTACAAGGACTTCACTGTGCGCTGGCAATGGTGTCATTTCTTTATACTTCAGTCATATGAACTTTCTTAGTTAATCGTGGTTGTTGTCATTAAGGTGTCACTTAGGTTTCGCCTAAGCAAAGTAGCCACGGAGGCGTCAAGGGCTCCAAGTTATCATAGGCTCGTAGCAGCAGTTCACCTTGCCTTTCTCGAGGTGTGTTTCCTGCCCCTTTCCCAGCTACCTATATGTTTCTTCTAGTTCACCTCTCGGCTTTTTCCTGCTATATTGAAGCCTTCAGGAGTTGATCTTGTCATCTTGAGCAAGCGAGAAAGAAGAAGAGACAGAAGAAGCAATAAATTATGGGAAGGGGCCAGTCTGGTGGATCTGTCGGGTAGGTTGATAATGATTTTACTCATTCAATAAAGGGGAGGGTCAGGGAGGTCGCATTACCTAAATTTGCTGCCATACAAAGAAGGATGCTAGTATCTAGTATCATATACCTTGCAACATGCATAGGGCACTAAGGCATTGTGGTGGTGGTCAGGTACCTAGCCTCGCCCTATCGCCGTGATACCCTTGACCATGATACAAAAATAGTTCTTCATAGCTTTACAGGAAGGAGGTCAGTCAGGTGGATCTGTTAGGGAGGTTGATAGTGATTATTCAAATTTGCTGCCATACAAGTGCTGATGCTAGTATCTACAATTGCATCAACTTGTGGCACTCGTCAGGCAGTATGCGGTATCGCAGCGGTCAGGTACCTCATCCTCCCTTATCGCTATTATAACCTTGACGGCGATGCAAAATTATTTCTTGATAGCTTTAGTGGAATCTTCAGTCTGCAGGGTTCATGGGGAGTCTTCTTGATGTGTACATGCTTGCGGAATTTGCAACTATAAGGAAGTTAACAGGTAGCTTTTTAGAGGTTAACAATTCAATTCATATAGACCCAAACCCTAAAACTAAACGAACCATTTAAGGCTTTATTTTGTAAAGGAAAAACTGAATGATCAAAGAAATATGAAACTACAGAAAACATTTATTTCATAATTGCTTGATTACTTGTGTGAATGATATAACACTGTGTTTGGATGCACTGAATTGGGCCTCCGAATTGGTATTCCGGAATGGGCACCGAATTCCAGTGTTTGGTTTGCTCTAGTATTTGGGCGTCAAAACGATGACCAATTCCAAGCCCACCCCCGAGCGCTCGTCCGTCCACACAAGAGAATACGGAGTCTCCCACCTCTGTATCGGCTTGGAATTGTTGTCCGCGCGTACCCCTTTGTCCCGAAGGGCTCAAGAAACAGGAGCGATGGGAGCACGCGTGCAAGCACTGACTCCACCGGCGGCGCATGCCCTCCTCTTCCCCGCCGCCCTCCTCTTCCCTGCCATGGCCTCCACCTCGCCCTCCTCTTCCCAACCCCTGGCACCCCCCTGTCCAAGCTCGCCTTAACCCTAGATCGATGGGTAGGGATGGCGGCGGCTGGAGAGGAACGACAGCGGACGGAGGTTGAACAGCGGCGATGGCCGACCTTGTTCTTCTCCATGCATCCCTTGCTTTCGTGCAGCCACATAAAGCTCATTCTGGGCTGATTTTTTTGATCTGTTTTGGCAGATTGTTTGGAGAACTAGTATCGGCCTTGTATCAGCTGAGGCCGATTGGAGATGTAAACAAGAAATTTTTGATTCATATTGATATTTGCCTAGTGTGGATGTGATTCTGTGTTACATATGTGTTCATGTAGTATGTATTTTATAAGTAGAATATCAAATATGGTATAAATGTGCTTTGAATAATTCATATATTGCCAAACTAATATACACATATTATTTTCCAAACATGTAAACAAGTTTATGTTATACAAACCCAACAAAACATCCACGATTTGTACATCCAAACATGGATTGGAATTAGGTGTCACCCTTTGATTCAAAGAACAAATACCATGTACATCCAAACAGAAGAATTAGAATTAAGGTCATTTCCTTTCCATCTTGGTTTTAGTATTCTCATCCAATTCAATTTGGAGGCCCAATTCAATGCATCCAAACACAGCGTAAGAATATGCAATTAGATCATCTGATTGATGGCAGTTATCTCCCAATTATACTAATTAAGTTCAAAGCTATACTCATATCAAGTCGAGTCAATTTCTGATATTATGGATGATGGTGAGTTCTTCAAACTGAGGATGACAGTACATGGAATGTGGTCAGGAGGTCAACCAATATATAGAAAGAAATGCCAACCTTGCTTTCACCTTCTTGAGCATTCTCATTAGTGTCCTGAGAATCTGCTTCCTGAGAGGCATCAGGTGCTTTCTTTTCCTCAGAAGTTTGCTTTTCAGCTTCTTCTTTGATTCTCTTTTCTTCCTTCTCTTTTATTAGGCGCTCCTCTTCCTCTGCCTTCTCTATTAATCTCTTTTGCTCTGCATAGTGGACAGTCTTGCATTAACATAAAAACTATCCACTGAAATTAACATCTTCAGCAACATTTGCTCAACATATCCCTCCTTAGAGAAGGACCGGAGCTGAGGCACTCACCTTTGAGCTTGTCAACAAGCCCTTGGAGTATCTTCTCTTCGCCCTTCAGTTTTGTTAACTCTGCTTCGTCTTTAGCAAGTGCCACTTTAGCCTTTTCAACTTCCTGATTCCGAATAACGACACCACTTTTATACGTAGCTACTTTCTTCTTCAGTTTCTCCCTCGCTGCCTTGCCAGCTTCCCAGCACGTATTCTTACAAGTGCCATTGCTACCATATTCATCACTCCCATCGCAACAATCTACCAGAACATGAGGAACAAGAAGATGGAGTTACAATGATGTTGCAGGATTTCTAACAATCACAGCGGTCGCTGGAACAAGAGCTCCAGCTAGTTTCTCTGACTATAGTCTTGTTTCATATGTATCTTTAATTTTAGCAAAGTCACAAGCAATAAAACAAAGAGAAACAACCCATCAGTTCTTAGCCTCTTACCGCAAATACCATCATTCACTCGCGATGAGAAGATGGTGACTGGAGAATGGCCAGCGTTCTGGCAGTAGAATTTCCCCTCTGGGCACGCAGATGTCCCTGCAAAGGTGAAAGAAAACATGATTCGATTAAGGCCGCAGTACATGATTTCAACATTGGCGCGAATTCATTAGCGTGACTGAGAAATATCCCAACTTTCACATATCTAAGGCACCTCTTGGATTCCCAAGACTTCCACAGTTCAAACCTAACCCCGGACAGGACATGGAACTAAGATTCTATAGCAATCTCAGAGCAATCACGCCACATTAAAAAAGACACTTTTAAGCAAGAAGGAGGCGGGGTACCTGGCTCGTCGGTGCCGTCGGGGCAGTCGCAGAAGTCGTCGTTGAGCTGATCCCTGGTGAATTTGCCCGATCCGTCCCTGCACTTGATCACGCTGCCCCTGTAATACGCCTCATCTGCGCCCAGCAACGCTAAATCAGAATCGCATCTACCAAGCGAAGGCAGAGAAGGCGAAGAAGAGGGCAGAGCGCGGACAGATCCGGGGGGAACCTTGCGGAGGGATGCCGAGGGTGTCGAGGGGCGGACTGGACGCAGCGGTGGCGGCTGTGGAGATCCATAGGAGGAGGAGGAGCGCGAGGACCCTCATGGCCCGCCGGAGCATCAGTGGATGGGTCGGCGATTCAGGTTCGGGTGTGTCACGAAGCAGAACCTCCGCCGCCCAGGGGAAAAGGGACGACCTTCGAGTCGAGTGTGAAACTGTACACATATACGGATACCGTACCCAAGACGGTTGTACAGTTGTACAAAAAAAGAAAGAGTTTGTTGTTTCAGAAAAAAAGAGTTTGCACCACCTTTAGCTACCAGTAGGCTGCACAAGCGGGCCCGTTTTGGCCCGCAAAACAGACTCGGCAGTGCAAGTTGTACTACAGCTTCTTATCCCACCTCTAATCAATTTATACTACTCGGACAGCCAATCCGCCCCGCATACTCTGCCGCCTGCAACCCTAGCTACCAGTAACAAACTACTCCCTCCGTTTTATAATCTATAATATATATATATAGGAATAGATACTGTCTGGATAGTGTGAAATACACGTGGGTATAACTACACCCGGGTGTAGTATGAATATGTCATATAAAAGAAAGAACGTTTCTATCCTTCGTCTCTCCAGAAAAGACCTCTTTACCCCCGAAGTTGGAGCAAATTACCCGCCCCTGCCACCGCTTAGTCAACTTCCATGTTCGTTTCGCTTCCTCCGCGCGAGACAGAGGACACAGGGGATGGCCGCGTGAGACAGAGTCGCCAAGCTATGCAATGCCCCTACCCTCCCTCCCATCTCAACATCGCCATCGCCATCCCTGCCTAGAGCTCGAGCGCTGCCCGGCCGGACCTCGCCATCGCCATCCCATTACCGTAGATGTCGCCGTGTTAGAGATTGGAGCGTGGTGCCACCGCTCACCTCCCGTACTGTCGGCCGGAGGCCCAACCCTCCCACCTCGCCATCCCTATTCACGGACATCTGGGAAGGGAAGGGGACGGGGAGGCGAGCATCGTTCCTCGGAAAGGGCAGAGGAGGCCGACGCCGCACCTGACGAGTTACAGAGGTGGGTCAGGGACGAGGAAGATGAGAGGCGCCACAAATCCAAATCCAATCCAATCCAAACCAGAAAAACGAGTACCGCTGGCGTGTCCCCTGCGGCCTGCCTCTCGCCATGAAGCCTGAGAGGCCTAGTCGTTTCTTCGGCTCTGACTTCCTCTCCGGAGACGTGGACCAGGCTCTTCGTAGCGCTCGCTGTTGTCGTTGTGTTCGTATCGTTTCGGCGGTGCTCCAGACCTAGTCGACCTAGGTAGTGCGGCCTCGTGTGGTTTCTGCCAGTTTTTCCTTAAAACTGTGCCGTTTGGGGTTTTTTTGGGTCCGGTTCCCCTTTTAACTGGACCCGTGTGTTTATACGTCTGTTTCGGGTTTTGGCCGGTTTCCCTTCCAAACCGGCCAATTCTATTATTCTAATAGAAAAGACAGTGCTCCTGCTGGTTGCTCAAAAAAAACCAGAAAAACGACCAGACTGAACCGGCGAAAAAATTAACTCGATTAAATTGACCAAATTCCAGCGCTGATGCGGCTTAACCTGTGCGACCTCATCTCCGTTCGTCCTCTGCCCAACTTGATTTCTCATGGGTTTGGTGCTTCAAGTTGCCGGTGAGTACCAGCGTCAACCGTGCTGACGGTGACCACAGACCACTTGTAGCGCCCTCCCACCATATTCGATTTCACTCCACAGAGGAGGTCATTGTCGTCAGCGCTCGCTTTCCCTGGTCGATTCTCCATGTCCCCAAGGCCAAACGCTGCCCCCCAAGAGTAGTCAGGACTCGGGAGGTTCATCCATGGTTAGATTTAGGTGCAGTGGATTTCGATTATGGACGGCGGACGACGAGAATGGAGTGGAGGCGACAGCCTGTTTATCATCTTCATTATGCATAGCTAGCATCCTATTTTATTACTCATGGATGTTTACTCACGAGACTAGCGATTTGGGATCTGAGAACTGGAGAGTAGGGAAAGCATGGTGGGAATGGATAAGGCAGCGGTATGGTCTTCAGTGCGTGTATTGTCCAAAAAAAAATTACAATGTTGTCTTTTTGATTTTTTTTATTCTTGATTGAAGAGAATTTATAGTCAATTTGAAGAGATATCTCTTGGACAGATCAAAAAAACCATGTACAAAAAATGGTTCGACCCAAGTCATTTAGGCGTTCATCCTTAATCTCAAAAATTAGTTCCATTAATTTAAGTTTAGTCATTGTAAAAAATGGTGGGATAATACATGTTAACTCTGGATCAGTAGGAGTGCAGACTTCTGAATGTGCAAATTTAAACTAAATGTTATTTTAGGACATTATAAAATACTTGACATCTTTCTAGAAATTTCATGATTATCTTAGATTACCATGATGTCTCGACTCTTAATCTATTTTTCTCCAAGAGATGCCTCTACCGGAGAAATTTTCATAAATTTGAGAGGAAAATTCACAATCGCGTTGAATGAACTATGTTTGAGATATGCCTAAAAAGCATGGTTGGATGAGAGAAGCCGGGAAGGAGCAAAATTAAATAGAATGGTATTATACCTTTTCGTGTTTGTGGATTTTTTCTCCCGCCGCACGCGCGGATATGTTTCTTAGTACCTAATAATAAATGACGAAGTGTTTCTTGCGGTCTAATATTCTTTTTGACCTCTTTACCTTTTCACAAAACCACGTATTACCCGAACTGAGTCTGTCACGAGAGTCTGGGTTTTCATAGATTGACTAGGTGTTTGGGCCATCTGTGAGGCTAGGCTTTTTATCGATTGACCGGGCGTCTGGTCCACCGGCCGCTCGCTCCGAACTACCATTCTGTTATGCATCGATGAGAGCATTGACTCAATAGTCCCATCTCACTACATTATATCGAGTCCCACCAACTCATACGTTCTCAAGGTTCCTGAAATCAGCAAGCTGGTCGAGAATCTAATAAGCACCAACACTGTTGGTTTATCTTTGAAATCAGGTGATGGTAGAAAGGAATTAAATCCCCCACGTTGCAATGGGAGGAGGGCCTCAATCCGAGGAAGGCGCGGTCGCCCTGGTGTGCTGGGCGGCTAAAAGGGGGGTTTGTAACATCCCAAAACTTCAATCCAAGCTTATCAAGATGATGGCCAACAGGACGGCTATGATAACTAGGACTATCTGCCTTCGTCAGCATTGCCTATGCCCCTGAAGATGGACCCCACCGCTACGCTATCTTTTACTTCCGTTGCTTGTTGTATTAAGACTGGATCATGAGATCCCTATTTGTGTAAGAACCTTATGTATGGTTTGTAATGGATGATGTACTGTGATATCCAATCCATTATGTCTCGCAAAAATGGTAATCCTGGGATTGCGAGGTATGGCATAACGGGCATCTGGGATTAAAAATCCGGGTGTTGACAAGTTGGTATTAGAGTCATCCTGACCATAGGAGACCCTAGTTAGAATGGACGTCAAACAAAAACTTAGTTTCCAAACCAAAGTGCGTATTTATGAAAAACTATCTCCTCTCTTACCCTTGTGGATTCTTTATCAAAAACTCCATGATCCTCAAAATTTTTTACCCTACTACTTAAAAATTTGACACACTTGATCACCTCACTAACTTCTTCATCCTTAATTCTTGTAGATGGAGACCCAGTTCAGCAAGTTTTACCAGTTGGGCAATGGAGGTCAGGTGATCTTCGAGAGGGATCTGGATTCACTGTCAGAGTTACTGGGACGCCCGCACCCGGAGTTCTTGGAGCTCAACTTCCAGGACCCCCAAGAGGAGACCTACAGTGGCTAGTCACCGCAGATCTTAGAGGAAGCATCGAAGCACCAACTTCTGGAAGAATTCAGTTCTCCGTGAGAGAGAACAACTGGCTAGATGGATTAGCCAGGGCAATGCATGAAGCTCTCGCACGTCTATGTGCCCTCAGCGTCAACAAGACCCAAGGAACCCGTTTTGCTCACTATGCAAGACGTGACTTCATGGGACTGCCAATGGAAATGCCGGGCCACCTCGAGTTGAGGCGTCAAGTGGAGAACCTTGACTTCTTGCTTCACGACAGACAGCAGGAACTGGACAATGCCAAAGAGTTAGCCAACCAGAATCGTGCCATTGCCGACCAGAAGGCCCAGACTTTCGCACTGCTTGTCCAAGACCGTCAGTCTCTTCGCCGCCAGCGTGCCAAGAAGGATCGCACCATCGCCCGTCTTCGCAAGAAGGTGGCCGACCTCGAGAAGACCGTCAAGGAGCAGGAAGCTCAGCTTGCCGCCAAGGAAGAAGAAGATGAGGGTGAAGACATCCAGGGAGACATGGATTCTTACCTCAGCAACGATGATGATTTCCTAGCGGAGGATGCTGTAGACTTCTACACTAACGATGAGGACTCAGACTTCATCGACGATGAGTAGATGCACTAGGGCACTGTCGTAGCATGAGATGTATCGATCTCAATGTATCTTAGCTTGCAGAATGGTTCTTCAAACCATCTTTTTTCCCTTTGATTATTGTGGTGTGTGTTGTATCGTGTGCTTGCTTGCATGAATGAAAATGAAGTTAGTTGAAAAACCTGAGTCTAACTCAACGTTTTAGCTTTGAAAACCCAAAACCATGAACCTTAGAAATTCCCTCTTACCCCTATATCCATCTCAATCTTCAGATGACTCGTGGAAACCAAGGAGGGAGCAGCTCATCGCAGGACCCAATGCTGCAGATCTTGCAGAATCTCATCGCAGACTGTGAAGCAAGCAGGGCAGAACGCCAAGCCAACTTAGCAACACTTCAACAGATCACCCAGATGGCTCTTAACAACCAAGGGCATGGAAATCAGGATCACCATGGATCAAAACTCAAAAAAATTCAGAACACAAATCCCCCAATCTTCAACCAATCTGAGAACCCACTAGATGCTGATGACTGGTTGTAGACCATGGAAAACAACCTCGAAGTTGCAGGAGTTGACGAAAATGAGAAAGTTCTCTTCGCCACCCACTATCTGGCAGGAGATGCAAGAGCTTGGTGGAATAGCATCCGCAATATGAACCATGGTCAAGTGATGACATGGGAAGCATTTAAAGTCAAGTTCAGCCGCACCCACATGCCGCAGGGTTTAGTCAACTGGATGAGAGATGAGTTCCGCGAATTAAAGCAAGGAAGACTGATTGTGGTGGAGTACCGTGACAGATTCCTGTCACTTGCCAGATATGCACCTGATGAGATCAACATGGAGGCCAAGAAGAAGGAGAGATTCTTGAACGGACTGCATGATGAGATGCAGACTGTCCTCGTCAATATCCGTTTCCAGGATCTCGAAGAGCTAGTCGACTCTGCCATCCAGATGGAAGGGAAGATTAACTAGGCAAACGACAACCGCAAGCGTCGTATGATGCAGCAGTCTGGATCCAACAGTCACCAGAAGTACCGTCCCAACCCCTCACCAGGATATGCACCAAGGAACAACCGACCCCCAAATTCCCGCCCAAGCTACCCCAACCGTAGCGGAGGCAATGTGAAGTCCGGAGGAAACAATCCCAACTCCGGTAATGCCAACCATTTCAACCGTGCACCTCCCAAGAACAACAACAACAACACTGCACCTAGAACTGGCAGCAATGTTGTGCCTGTCGCAGTCAAGGACAAGTCGCAGATCACTTGTTTCGAGTGTGGAGTGAAGGGTCACTACTCCAATGAGTGTCCCAAGAAGACTGCCGCCAATCCCAATGTGAATGCCCCAGCTCAACAGCAGCGTCGTGTTCAGCCAGGAAGGAGATTTGCCCCAGGGAACCCTCACAACCGCGATGTCCGTCTCTTCCACATGAATGCAGAAGAAGCCCAGTAAGCGCCAGATGTAGTGTTGGGTATGTTTTCTGTCAACTCAGTTTTAGCAAGAGTATTGTTTGATTCAGGAGCATCGCATTCATTTGTCACCGAAGAATTTGCATGCACTAGTAAGATTCGTCCAACCAACCTGAAGCATGTCATGATAGTTCAAATCCCCGGTTCAACAACCAAAGCTAGAAAAATTTGCAAAGCTATACCTATCAGAATACATGGGATAGATTTTTATGCCAACCTAATTGTACTTGGAACCAAAGGTTTGGAAGTAGTACTAGGTATGGACTGGATGTCAAGGCATAAAGGATTGATAAACTGTGCTAAGAAAGCCATCACCATGACCAGTAGTTCTGGAGTCACAGTAGAGCATATCTCTGAAACCTTACCCCGTCAATTCAAGTGCAACTAGAGTGTAGCCTTGCCCACCATTGACCAAGTCAGAGTAGTTTGTGAATACCCCGACGTATTCCTAGATGAATTGCCAGGTATGCCCCCGGATAGGGATATTGAGTTCATTATCGAACTAATCCCCGGAACCGGACCTATAACCCAGAGACCCTATAGCATGAACCCATCAGAGTTAGTGGAACTGAAGAAGCAATTGGATGTTATGCTAGCCAAAGGTTTGATTCAACCAAGTGCATCGCCATGGAGATCACCAGTGTTATTCGTTGACAAGAAAGATGGAGGCAACCGTCTGTGCACAGATTATAGAAAATTGAATGATGTCACCATCAAGAACAAGTACCCTTTGCCAAAGATAGAGGATCTATTTGATCAGTTGACCGAAGCTCAGGTATTCTCAAAGATTGATCTTAGGACTGGTTATCACCAACTTAAGATTCGTGCAACAGATATTCCGAAGACCGCCTTTACTACTCGCTATGGTTTATACGAGTATACGGTTATGTCTTTTGGATTAACCAATGCCCCTGCTTATTTCATGAATCTCATGAATAAGATCTTTATGAATTTTCTAGATAAGTTTGTAGTTGTGTTTATCGACGACATCCTTATCTACTCCAAGTCAGAAGAAGAGCATGAGCAACATCTGAGAGTTATTCTAGAAACCCTGAGGGAGCATCAGTTATATGCCAAGTTCAGCAAGTGTGAATTTTGGGTGAAAGAGGTAGGATTCCTAGGACATATTGTGTCTGCCGGAGGAGTCTCTATTGATCCCACAAAGATCAAAGATGTTGAAGAATGGAAAGCCCCAACCACTCAAACGCAAGTTCGTTCTTTTCTCGGATTAGCAAGATATTACCGCAAGTTCGTAGAAGGATTCTCGAGCATAGCCCGACCAATGACCCAATTGTTGAAGAAGGACAAGAAGTTTGAATGGACAGACAAATGTGAGGCCAGTTTCCAGGAGATGAAGAAGAGATTGATATCAGCCCCAATTTTGGTCATGCCAGACATCAAGAAGCCATTTGATGTGTATTGTGACGCATCCAAGATTGGTCTAGGATGTGTCTTGATGCAAGAAGGCAAAGTCATCGCGTATCTGTCTCGACAACTGAAGCAGCATGAGCAGAACTATCCGACCCATGATCTTGAACTAGCAGCTGTAGTTCTAGCACTGAAGACATGGTGTCATTATTTGATGGGTAATCGCTGTGAGATTTACTCAGATCATAAGAGCTTGAAGTATATCTTCACTCAGAAAGAGCTGAATATGAGGCAAAGAAGATGGATAGAGTTAATCAAGGATTATGACCTTGACATTCACTATCACCCCCGGCAAAGCCAATGTGGTAGCGGATGCTCTTAGCAGATTGCCATGTAGGCTTAACACCATGATCAAGGAGAAGTAACCAAATTTGTATGAAGAGTTGGAGCAATTCAGGACTGAATTAGTTAGCAAAGGATTCCTAGCTAGCATTGAACTTCAACCCACTTTGTTTAGCCAAATCAAGGAAGCCCAGAAGGGGAATGAAAGTATTGACGGAATGAAACGTCGTATTGGTACAGGAAAGGTACCTGGATTCACCGAAGACGAAGAAGGAGTACTGTGTTACAAAGGACGTATCTGTGTTCTAGCAGATTCGGAGCTGAAGGAAGTTATCATGAAGGAGGCTCATGATACTCTTTATTCTATCCACCCCAGAGGAACAAAGATGTATCAGGATTTGAAAGAGCAATTTTGGTGGCACAAGATGAAGAGAGAGATCGGAAGCTACATCGCCAAGTGCGACATCTGCCAAAGAGTCAAAGCAGAGCATCAGAGACCTGCAGGACTGTTGCAGCCATTGCAGATTCCGGAATGGAAATGGGATTCCGTCGGAATGGACTTTATCACCGGCCTACCTACTTCTAGTAGGGGAAATGACTCAATTTGGGTCATAGTTGACAGACTGTCCAAGGTAGCCCACTTTATACCTGTCAAAACAACTTACCAGAGTGCAAAGTTAGCAGAGCTATACATTGCTAGGATTGTTAGTCTGCATGGAACCCCCAAGACCATCGTATCAGATCGAGGAACCCAGTTTACCTCAAGATTTTGGCAGAAAGTACAGGAAGGTTTAGGAACCAAGTTGAACTTCAGTACCGCATATCACCCACAAACAGATGGACAGACTGAAAGGGCCAACCAGATCCTAGAGGATATGCTTAGAGCTTGTGTGTTAGAATATGGATCAAAATGGGAAGACTGCCTGCCTTTCGCAGAATTCTCATATAACAACAGTTATCAAGCTAGTTTGCAGATGGCACCATTTGAATTCCTATACGGAAGAAAGTGTCGTACCCCTTTGAATTTGTCGCAAGTAGGAGAGAGTCAGATCTTTGGACCCGACATTCTTCGAGAAGCAGAAGAGAAAGTTCACAAAGTCCGTGAGCATCTCAAGACCGCCCAATCCAGACAAAAGAGCTATGCTGACAAAAGAAGGAGAGACCTGACTTTCAATGTCGAAGATTTTGTATATCTCAGGGTTTCACCATTGAAAGGAACTCAACGCTTTAGTCTGAAAGGAAAGTTAGCCCCCAGATATATCGGACCTTTCAAGATTCTGAATCGCCGAGGAGAAGTATCGTATCAGTTGGAACTGCCTGAAGAGATGTCAGCCATCCATAATGTGTTCCATATCTCGTTACTTCGCAAATGTCTGGAAGTGCCCGAGAAGACAGAAGTTTTCAAGAACATCGATCATAGAGCTGTGGGAGTCAACAATGACCTGACCTATCGAGAAGTACCCATCCGTATCTTAGAAGAAGCCTACAGAACCACCAGCACCAGGAGTATCAAGTTTCTCAAGATTCAGTGGAGCAACCATACCGAGGAGGAAGCTACTTGGGAGCGAGAAGATTACATTAGGATGGAGTTCCCAGATCTCTTTAGTTCCTAGTTTTCTTTGTAAATCTCGGGACGAGATTTTGTTTAGGGGGGAAGGTCTGTAACATCCCAAAACTTCAATCCAAGCTTATCAAGATGATGGCCAACAGGACGGCTATGATAACTAGGACTATCTGCCTTCGTCAGTATTGCTTGTGCCCCTCAAGATGGACCCCACCGCTACGCTATCTTTTACTTCCGCTGCTTGTTGTATTAAGACTGGATCATGAGATCCCTATTTGTGTAAGAACCTTATGTATGGTTTGTAATGGATGATGTACTGTGATATCCAATCCGTTATGTCTCGCAAAAATGGTAATCCTGGGATTGCAAGGTATGGCATAACGGGCATCTGGGATTGAAGTTTTGGGATGTTACAGGGGAATTCACACATGCGGCGTATGACGGCGACGCAGAGAAGGCAACGAGAGGGCCTCAATCCGAGGAAGGCGAGGTCGCGCCTGGGTGTGCTTGGCGGCTGAAATGGGGAATTGACACATGCGGCATACGGCGGCGACGGAGATGAGGGTTCCCGGCGAGGCGATGCAGAGGAGGAGGAAGGGAGTGGAAGGGGCGGTGCTTCCATACGAGGGAGAAGGGCGGGGGTGGATCCGCACCCAACGCCGAGGCAGTCGAGCCAGATCTTGCCGTGGCGTGGCAGAGCAGGCATCATGCTTGCCCCGCTTCATTCTTCTTGGTGTGTGTGTGTGTTGGAGGATGTGGGACGGGATGGAGTGCCGTTGTCTGTCCCTCAATTAGGCCTTTCACAATAGGGTATCTCTTATCTCGTTATTCTAGGTAGTGGTGCATCTTAAGAGACAACTAGTACAATGACTTGTATCTTAAGATATATATTTACATTTAATGACTTTGGGTACATGCATGCATGTGATTGGGCTAACCATGTATTTTGTCTATGGTACCGTGCAAGGCTTGTATCTAAGCAAAGATAAAACAACACATTCTCTCTTCATTAAGTATAGTGCCAACTAGTCCCAATGAGGGTATCATAGGTAGTATCATGCATGTCATGTTGGCAAAATTTTGACGTGACATGCTAATTAATGATGAAAAAGTTGTGTTGGTATCATAGGTAGATACGGTATCATATAGCACGTAAAACTAGAAAAACTAATCCCAAATAAATCTTGTACACAATTTTACAATGAGATTTTACAAAATAATAAATATACTAAGACTATGATACTACTACATAATAGTATATATTGTGGAGATAGTATCATACTATACGATACTTTGTGACTAGTGTAAATAATTTTCCTATAATATCATGCTAAGAAAACGTCCATTAACAAAGGTCTTACTTCTCCCGCTGGAGCAACGAGAAGCACTCACCATTGATTCAGGGAGACAGACAGTTTAGGAAGGAGGAAGGTCACGACGACAATCGTCACTAGGGAGCTGGCACTCGAACCAGCAGGAGCCAGGAAGACGGCTGGGGGGCGCCGGCGAACAGGACCGCGTGAAGTGACAATCTTCAAAGCCTTACACCAGTTCGATTGCCCAGGGTGGCTAGGTCCTCCCGTTTTTAACCCTTCAACCGAGATTCAGAGCTGGCCCTGAGTAGGTAAATCGTATATGCATGCATCTTCATTGCCCACGAAATTAGTAGTATTCAGTTTTTTCAAAAAATAATAGTATTCAGGTTTTCCTTTAATTTGTTCATTAGTTTATCCTTAGTCTGCACATTTCTATGGAAACATTGCTATCAGAATCTCTAATCAGCACACATGGGTACAGGTCGACGGAATAAAACGTGTGTCATTATTGGGACTGTGCTCCATCAGTGAGTATCGAAGCGCATTAAAAAGCATATTCATCGCCAGCATCAGTAAAGCAGTCGGTAGCACCTCCATATTCCTCCTCGGTGGTGTGGCCTCAATCTTCAGTGAGAGAGAGACAGATAAAAGAGGAACAGATGAGAACACACAGCAGGAAGGCTTGAAGCCTTGAACTCACCTGGTAGCCTACAGCGCCACGTAGAGCCAGTCCGTCCCAGAGAGCTCGAGCCTTGGGTACGGGAAGGTCGTACCAGAGGGTGCCGACCACATCCGCTCCACCGTCAGCATCAACGCCGCTGCGCCTGTGGCCAGGAAGGCCGCACTCTCCACTAAGGACATCAAGCGCTCCACTAAGGAGCTCGGCTGCCGGGCGTGGCCTGTCACCCCATCCCCCGTTTTCCTGCAGCGCTAGTCCGACCTCCGCACTGCCCTAGCCCCAGTTCATCCTGGTGACTATGGGCGAGGGCACGCGGCGGCACGACCCATCTAAAGGGGATGGGGGCGATTTAGGAGCAAGAGGAGATTCGGCGGCGATCAGCTAGAGGAGCGGTGGTAGGTGGATGCAAATCGCGAGAGACGCGTAAGGATTCTGGAGACGGTCAAAGGGTGCCCAACGACTTCGGCGGCGTAAGCGGCATACGGGCTCATCGTGCGCGGCAGATGGCCTGAGAGGCATGCCTTTTGCTCAGGCTTAAGTCTAGAAATAATATGAATAATAATATGTATATGCTGCTGCCTTTGCTGTGTGTGACAACCGATCAGTATAGGTGCTTAAAGAAAAAGAGATATATGAGGATTTGAACTATGGATTTTCGATACTTTTCTCGTGGATTTTTTATCACTGACAACTTTTTTGGACCAAACAGCTGGGTCTCTTTCTCTCTTTTTTCTATTTTAAATCAACATATTATGTGTCAGATTTATTTGGAGGTTCAGAATTCAACAAAAAAGGTGTAAACTATCGTAGGATCTCATATTTCAATGTCATGCCCTAATGAAACTTTTTGTAAACATTCATATCAATGTTTGGGTATGACTTTCTTCAAAACTCAAATCAAGTTTTGTGTTGCACAGAAGTTGCATTCCAAAAATTATGAAAATCTTATAATAATTGCTATATGTTGGAACGTGACCGATTGTGAGGGATTGTGTGGGTTGATAATAAACTAAATGTGTGAAATAATTTAAACGGGAAGTCGGCAGCGGCGCGCACTTCACGGGAGATGAAAGGGAAGCACACCAAGGAGGAGGAAGAGGGGTTTTGGAGAACAGAAATATTCTGCTTGCGAATTAGAAAGATCAATTGATCGAGGAGCGGATGTCACTGAGCAAGTTAACGTGCCACTAATTTAAAAAACTCACCACGGCATAACAACAACTAACTTCTTCCACCGCAACGCACGGTCATTTTGCTAGTATTAGAAAAAATATCCATGCATTTGCACCTGGAGAAAAAAGTCACATTGCAAAAGTATCTTATTAAATATTTTCTACACATCATATAATTTCACTACTGAAATCAAATTTTCTAGACCTAGATGATACAACGTAAAAATTGCTTAGGTGAGAATTCATCGAGCACCTAGACAAAAAAATCAAAGTAAATATGCTACCAGACTTCTTCCGTGGGGGTGCTACTTGTTGGGTATATGGGGCTAGTCTGCTCTAAGTGTAACATATCACTAAATAGAAACTCATAGTCCAAACTTAACCAAACATAGCCATCGGGCCATGTCTTAGACGTTGCCATCACGTGGCACGCAGGCCCAGCCAGCCAGCAGCCTGACACGACACATGGCAAACATGCATGTGCCGGGCCGTTGCCCGGCTGGGGCCGCGGCTTGGAGCACGCGCCGACTCGACATGACCCGTTTAGGATTTATTTATTTATTATTCTTTTTGATTGTTTTTAAAAGATATAGCCCGTTTAGCTCCCATGCCATGCATGTGCCGGGAAGCTTGACACAGAGGCTGGCACGACACGTGTCGAGTCGTGCAGACACGTGAATGTTGTGCCGGGCCCGTTGGATAGGTTTAAACTTAACTAAGAAGTTTCACAAATCATATTTGTACCTAATTGCATCCTGTCCAAGCCAATACAACTTCCTTCGCGTCTGCGTGTTCCCCATAAGTTTAGCTCATTTTTGATCTTGTTGAGTAGGCGTCCTCTTGTGATTGACTTGTTATTAACGATCGTGACGTTCATGGCATGCCAAAGGGTCAGAGCACAAGCTGCAAAGCATACACGCCAGGTATTAGATTTGGTCTTTCTACGGAAACAAAAAAAGGTATACTACTCTCTATCAAATTTGGTCTTGCTCTGAACCCGCTCCAAGAAGCCTGCAATGCATACTTATGGTGATGGAGAAGGAATTTGTGCCAAATCAGTTTAAGTGTGTTTGCAGTGGAAGATGATATAGTGGACGGATTCTACTGCCGGCAGGTGTCACACAGCATGCATCCATTTTCCATTGTTTCGTGGTTGTGTCGGTCTTTCTTGTTCAAGCGTCCCCAAAAAAACCAACCAAAGGAAGACCTTCTTGTTGGAAATATGCCCTAGAGACAAATAGTAGTAAGGACTATTATCATATTTCATATAATTTAAGATTAAGTTTTATATCATGCTATAACTGTATTGAGTGGAAACATCAATACACGTGTGATATATAAACAACCAGGGGTTCCCAGTGAAACTCTAGTCACTGGTTCATTGGTCAACAGATGATCAAGTTGTGGCATTTATGCCAGTTGAAAATAGAGTCATCTCATTCCGAGAATGAGATGATGAACCAATACCCAACCTAAACATCGTGACCCGATCATGCCACGAAGTTCAAGTTACGATGATTAGAAATGGATCCTCGTAGACTATTCCTTAGACCATGAGGCTATATCAATCACTGTCTCCCGAGAGTGCTTAGATAGCATCAAACACCATCTGGTAATACGGTGGTTATAAAGGTGTGTTCAGGTACTCGGAGGAAACCTTAGAGGCAATATATGTCAAGAGCGGGATTTGTCCGTCCATGTGACAGGAAGATACTCAAGGGCCCACTCAGAGAAGTTATATCCAATAGTTGCACAGCGTGTGATTTGATCACGGGGGTATCACTTGTCGGAACGAGTCAAGTAACATTGTTCAGTAACGAGATTGAACACGACATGGGGATGTCATTGATCAGATCTCGAGCAATGCAAGTATCGAGTGACAAAGAGAATAAGACATGACTGTCCCGGTTCAAACGACAAAAGATCTCTATGGAACGCACAGGGGTCACATGGCCATCCAGGTACCTTTGTTGATCATTGGTGCGGGAGTGTCCCGACCATGTCTGGAGTGTTCCTGAACCGTGGGGTATCACGCTTAAGGGCTTGATGGTGCTTAGAGAGTGTTTATAGGATTGGTAGAATCGCCAAAGAATAGTAGAGAGAAAACCGGAAGGGTTTCGGTAAGTCCGGAGGATGTCCGGAGTGGAGATGGAAGGTGTTCCATAGCCACGGAGATTAAATAATATGTGAATGAATATTAAATGTTGATTTAATCATTTATTCATAATTATTTAATAAAGAGAAAATCAATTTAAATGGTCAAAGGCTTAATGGGCCAATTTCCGGAGGGAGAGGGCCCATTAGGGGAAAGGAGAGAGGGAGAAAGGGCAAGGGGGCTAGCCGACTGGGCCTAGCCCCTCGTGCAGGGCCCACTAGGGGCTGGGCGGCGGCCTCCCCTCCCCCTCCTCTCCTTTAGTCCCACCCCGGGACTTTGAGGGAGGTAGTACCTCCCCTCCCCCTATATATAGTGGGGGTATTTGGCCAAATCAAATACACCAATAATCAATAAAGGTCTTCTCACTTTTGGGAGGACCTCCAGTGTTGGGAATATGCCCTAGAGGCAATCATGAATGATGATATTCCTATGTATTCATAAGGTTATGGTCCATGTATGAACTGCTGATATGTATCATCGAATATGTGATTTGATTGTGGAACTACATATTCATGTTGTTCATACTAATTGTCCTTGGTCATTGAGGTTATGCCGGACACACAACTTAGACCAATGTGAAAGTCGGCAGATGACTAGATTCCGCTTGTCATGAGCATGGAGATGCTATTCCGACTTACACAGATTCGGCTAAAGAGTTTAGCGAGTCGGACTTACCCATATTGAGATGCAACGTACAAGTCGTCATTTGCATGTCTCAATCAATGTAATCCTTAGACCTGAGGTTATTGCACAATCCGAGTTGAGGATCTCCGACTTAGGTTCTGTCAAACGTTGTTCCGTCACTAGGCAGTTATAAAGGCGGAGTTCGGGTCGTCTGAGAATCAAGCTGCGTGATGTGAATAACCAAGACGGGATTTTGCCCCTCCATCTGGAGAGATATTCTCTAGGCCCTCTTGGAAGATATGATTCGGAAAGCATGGCCATGCGTGTCACGGTTAAGTGTTAACCGAGGCAGCCGACTAAGAGTTAGTCGGATGAATCACTTATCTCGAATCGAGAAAGAGAGTCGGACTATTTAAGGGATGACGATCATTCGCCTATAGTCCGACAAGGTATATCGTGAGGCAAAAGGGACTCAGAGAAAGTCGCATTGGAAGGTATGTCATCATGACTTATTGGTACTTGGGAGTTGACACGTTCTGCTAGGAGCCGCTACCAACTGATCGATCACGAGTGAGACTCGGAATCGTGTCCGGGTTACCATGAGCCTATCGGGTCACACACTTAAAAGCGGGAGCAAGTTTGGGTTAGACCCAAACAGGAAATCTATTTGGGTTGGACCCAAATAGAGACATGGACTTAGTCATCAAGTGAGACTTGCAGTGGCTAATATAGGTTTTTTTAGTTAATGGGCCACAAGTGAGTGGACCCCACTTTCACTCCCTATATAAGCTGGGGCACAGGTGCTTAGAGCACAAGGTTAGGTCACTCCATGTGTTGGAAACCCTAGCCCCAGTCCGTCCTGTCGCCGCCGTACCGGACCTAGCAGTCCATCGCCGGCGCTCCTCCTCGTATGTGTGGATACCGGCGGAGGTGCTGTACGTTCAGCACTTCGACGATCATGAAGAAAGTACGGATCGTGGATCGTGGAACCAGAACAGATCGTGAGGACTGCACTGCATCAAGCGACGTGCTTCATCAATTCCGCAACTGCGCGTCTAGTGGTAATCCTCGTGGCCTTCTACCTGAGCTGGATCTTGGGATCACCACGTAGGGAAAAAGTTTTGTTTATCTCTATGTGGCCCAACATCTAGTTGATATTTTCTCTCTCCCCCTCTCTGTTGTGACCGTGGTCCCAAGTCTGGACTGCGCGAACGAGAGACATCTTCACCGCGGAGCGCTGTCGCGCTGTGGGATTCGGATCCGGGAGCTCTACTTCCGCAACTGCTGCTGGATCAGGGAAGCAGGAGTCATCGTAAGGCACCGGACGTGTGTAACTTCCCGCGAGGTGTCACACTTGAGGCACTCAAGTCGTTGGAGCCAAGGAGCGCAAGGACTTCATCACGACCTTGAGGTCGGCTTCAGCTCGTCTACATCAACCACGCTCTCCTAAGCGTTGACAACGCTTTTCGGTCTTCAAGGGTAAGTTCGTGCAAATCCCCTCATGTTACTGTATTACTAATAGATAGGTCCTGGCAGCTTCAGGGGTTCAGGGGCGTAGAGTAAAATTTATTGTTTTCATACGCGGAACCCCAACCGTGGTATCAGAGCTAGATTTTATTCAGGGCGTAGATCTGATTGTTTAAATGTGTAAAGTAGTTTACCAAAGGAAACATGAATATGAAATTATTTGATATGATCAAAATGTTTCATCAACAAAGGGTATAAAGATAAAAGAGAATCTAATTACTATGATTTGATCAAAAGTAATGAAATTCGACTTTATAAGATTGGCATAAATGAAATTGTGTAATGCAAAGTGTTTTGAAATGTCAAAATGCAGTGCGTCACAATATGATATTAGATATCAAAGTGGGTGAATAAAAGGCACCAAATAAATCGTTGTAGTGTAGATGTAGAGACCATTAGTTAAGAAATAGTTAGCACTCAATCAAAATGTAGTGAACCATTTTAATTCGTGAAAGTTTTGGGGTTATTCGATATAACTAAAACAATAGCGAATAAGTCCTTGTAGAGTATTCACTGGAAAACTTTGAAGACAAAATCCATAGCTGAAACCAAAAGAAAAGAAAAATTCGTATTGCTTGGATTTTGGTGCATTCTTGAGAAAGCTCACTTTTAGTGATATTTCTCAATTATGGAGCAAATGGAAAATAGTGTAAAACACGATAAGGATTCAAACCCCTGCATCAGAGTGTTGAGAAGCGCAACGGACAACGTTCCTGAATGATTCCCTTCACAGAAGGAAAGAATCAATGATATTGATCATTGTGTTTTCCCCACTAGTGTTTTCACTACACGAAGTAGGATTCAAAATGTAATCCATAACTTGTATGGAGACATTTGTGAATCATTTGTCATGATTATCGGAATATGACATACCTACGAACTACTAAGGAAATAATGGTAAACTAGAATTATGAGAAATCCTAGAAGCAAAATTCACTTGAGATTAAAAAGCAATTCGTTACTGAATCTTACAAGTAAAAGGAGTTGCTTGAATTTTCCCAAATGACTGCAAAGCCATAGTGGAAAAGGGGGTGAATGACAAAAGCAGAATTTGTCAAGTATTGGACAAATTCAAATGAATTTGATTCAAGTGTGCTGGATGTCTAGAGGATTCAGAACTAGTAACAGTACTAGTATCTCATAGAAAATCTCCAATTTTGATATTTGATCAAAGGATTTTGAAGTTGTTCAAAATAGTGAGTGGATGTGCAATTTGCATAAAATTGAGTGGGAGCTATGAAAGTCTTCCTGAAACAATATGTGATTGACATATTTTTGAGTGGGAGCAATATAAGTCTCAAATTCAAATATGTAGGAACATATTTTGAGTGGGAGCTTATAGGAGTAATTCTTAAGTGTGTTAAGAATAAAAGCGCAAATACTTATAAATAATGATTTATAAGATGTAGAAGTTGATAATAAGTGTATTATGATATTATGTAGTATTCCTTAAGGGATTCTGAAAAGGGTTTCGGAATAGAAGTTAATTAAGTGGTCCTTAATAACTTAAGTTAGGAATAGTATTAAGTTTAACATCGATGGTTGAAAGAAAGAAAAGGATGATCGTCATCCACTATGTTGAAACATAGGTTCTATCTTAGTAAACCATGATGATAACTTAGCATAATATGTGATCCAAATAAGGAACGTTTAAGAGTGATCAAGTTCGAATCACAAAACGTTGAGCTAAGTTTGTCCGAAGTGTCTAGTAGAGAACTGCAGACATGTTTTCCAAATCCATAAAGGATGACATATCTTAAAACATAAAGGGTTATGTTATAAGGGAATATGTTGGAAACTCCTAAGATACCGATTAAAGTCAAGTAGGAAGCGAGGTGACCTAAAAACATCGAAAGTTGCACAGAGTGCACTAGTGTTTCGATGAATACATTTATAATAATAGATAAGGGTACCATCTAAAGTGTATAATGTTATGGCGGGGCTAGTTCGCTTTTAACATAGAATGATGTGTCCCAGGGCACATTGCCCATGAGAAAGCCCTCGAGGTTGATCTAAAGTCACTATAGGCTCCTGGAATCAGGCCTCGTTCTGCTGCCATAGTGATGATGCATACACACAGATGCTATCATGTGATGATAAAGTATTAATGTCAATCAAGGTGACATTAGTAAGTTGCAAAGGATTTGGGATTGTAAAGTACAGACCCAAGACTCAACCTCTTCCATGAGCAAGCATGTTCAGGGTACTGGATATATGGTGCCAAAGATTGAGAACAAATGCAGCTAGCGTAATTGTACTCTAGTGCAAGTGGAAGATTGTTGGAAATATGCCCTAGAGACAAATAGTAGTAAGGACTATTATCATATTTCATATAGTTTATGATTAAGTTTTATATCATGCTATAACTGTATTGAGTGGAAACATCAATACACGTGTGATATATAAACAACTAGGGGTTCCTAGTGAAACTCTAGTCACTGGTTCATTGGTCAACAAATGATCAAGTTCCCTGATCATGTGGCATTTATGCCAGTTGGAAATGGAGTCATCTCATTCCGAGAATGAGATGATGAACCAATACCCAACCTAAACATCGTGACCCGATCATGTCACGAAGTTCAAGTTACGATGATTAGAAATGGATCCTTGTAGACTATTCCTTAGACCATGAGGCTATATCAATCACTATCTCCCGAGAGTTCTTAGATAGCATCAAACGCCATCTGATAATACGGTGGTTATAAAGATGTGTTCAGGTACTCGGAGGAAATCGTAGAGGCAATATATGTCAAGAGCGGGATTTGTCCGTCCATGTGACGGGAAGATACTCAAGGGCCCACTCGGAGAAGTTATATCCAATAGCTGCGCAGCGTGTGATTTGATCACGGGGGTATCACTTGTCGGAATGAGTCAAGTATTATTATTCAGTAACGAGATTGAACACGACATGGGGGTGTCATTAATTAGATGTCGAGCAATGCAAGTATCGAGTGACAAAGGGAATAAGACATGACTGTCCCGGTTCAAACGACGAAAGATCTTCGTGGAACGCACATGGGTCACATGGCCATCCAGGTTCCTCTATCGATCATTGGTGCGGGAGTGTCCCGACCATGTCTGGAGTGTTACCGAACCGTGGGATATCACGCTTAAGGGCTTGATGATTCTTAGAGAGTGTTTATAGGATCAGTAGAATCACCGAAGAATAGTAGAGAGAAAACCAGAAGGGTTTTAGTAAGTCCGGAGGATGTCCGAAGTGGAGACAGAAGGTGTTCCATAGCCACGGAGATTGAATAATGTGTGAATGAATATTAAATGTTGATTTAATCATTTATTCATAATTATTTAATAAAGAGAAAATCAATTTAAATGGTCAAAGGCTTAATTGGCCAATTTCCGGAGGGAGAGGGCCCATTAGGGGAAAGGAGAGAGGGAGAAAGGGCAAGGGGGCTAGCCGACTGGGCCTAGCCCCTCGTGCAGGGACCACTAGGGGCTGGGCGGCGGCCTCCCCTCCCCCTCCTCTCCTTTAGTCCCACCCCGGGACTTTGAGGGAGGTAGTACCTCCCCTCGCCTATATATAGTGGGGGTATTTGGCCAAATTAAATACACCAATAATCAATAAATGTCTTCTCACTTTTGGGAGGACCTCTAGTTGATATTTTCTCTCCCCCCCACTCTCTCTCTCTCTCTCTCTCTCTCTCTCTCTCTCTCTCTCTCTCTCTCTCTCTCTCTCTCTCTCGTGATCGTGGTCCCAAGTCTGGACTGCGCGAACGAGAGACATCTTCACCGCGGAGCGCCGTCGCGCTATGGAATTCGGATCCGAGAGCTCTACTTCCGCAACTGCTGTTGGATCGGGGAAGCAGGAGTCATCGTCAGGCAGCAGACGTGTGTAACTCCCCGCGAGGTGTCACAGTTGAGGCACTCAAGTCGTTGGAGCCAAGGAGCGCAAGGACTTCATCACGACCTTGAGGTCGGTTTTGGCTCGTCTACATCAACCACGCTCTCCTGAGCGTTGACAACGCCTTTCGGTCTTCAAGGGTAAGTTCGCGAAAAGCCCCTCTCGTTACTGTATTACTAATAGATAGGTCTTGGCAGCTTCAGGGGTTCAGGAACTTAGAGTAAAATTTATTGTTTTCATACGTGGAACCCCAACACTTCTGTCTGTGTGCAATATGTGTTATTCAAATCTATTGTTGTGATAACCAAGAGTGTTCCATGATCCAAGAGATTGTCATAGAAGATGTTTGCGTTTCGTAGCTGGTGAGATCAAGTCAGCAGGTGCTTTTGTCAACCATCTTATGGAACATCAGTTAGGATAACCGAGAGCTCATTGAGCTGCAGCTGGGTTGTATCACAAGGAAGTGAACCAGCCACAGTTCAATACCAGGAGCCGCGGTCGTGCACTGACAACCTCCCTTGAGACACCAGCTGTAATGGTGCTGGATCAGGAGGTCCCCCTCATGCGGCTTCATTAGACCAAAGTGGAACCGTCATGGCAGGATAGTTTGGAATTTTGAGACGGTACTGAAGAAGTTCAGAGGAGGGAGATGCATAGTTCTGTGCAGCGGGAGCTCGACCTTGCGGTGAAGACCGAGTCCTCACCGAGAGGCGTCGTAGGGGGCAAGTTGGCGGCGGGTCTCGGTGGTGACACTGTCTTTGCATCACATCGTCGTAGACATCACCATTACTGCTAGGAAGTGGGAACAGACATCATAGAAGACAAACCGATCCATGCAGTTGCTCGGAAGCTAGCTAGGTCGCGAGAGTTTTTGTGTCTCGCTGGCGTGCGTGCTTGTTACATCGTAAACATATTTATAATTCTTGATGTTCCATGCTTGTTTAGTATCTACTTTCTTATGTTTTGTTCATACTTTGAGGTATTTTTATACATTTTCTGGAACTAACCTATTAACAAGATGTCATAGTGCGAGTTGCCTGTTTTCTGCTGTTTTTGGTTTCAGAAAAGCTAGTAAGGAAATATTCTCGGAATTGGACGGGACAAAAGCCAAAGTCAATATTTTACCCGGAGCAACACAGAGTCCAGAGGGGAGACGAAGTGACGCACCAGGGTGGCCACACCTGGTGGCAGCGCGGCCTGGGGGGCACCACTAGGGGGTGTGGGCCCCCTCGGTGCTCCACCGACCTTGCCCCTTCGCCTATAAAAGGCTCCTGGGACGAAAACCCTAAGTACCCGATCAAAGACCCAATCAGAAATCCACGGAAGAGTCTGTAGCCGCAGCCATCTCCATCCCTAGATCAGGGAGATCCGAAGCTCTTCCCGGCACCCTGCCGGAGGGGAGAGATCACCCTGGAGGCCTTCTTCATCACCATGATTGCCTCCGGTGTGATGCGTGAGTAGTTCATCCTTGGACTATGGGTCCATGTAGTAGCTAGATGGTTGGTTCTCCTCCTTTGTGCTTTCATGTTTAGATCTTGTGACCTCCGTTCATGATCAAGATCATCTATTTGTAATCCTACATGTTGTGTTTGTGGGGATCCGATGGATATTGAGATGCTATTTCAAATTCATTATTGATTCTATCATGTCTATGTTATTTGTGATCTTGCATGCTTTCTGTTGTTAGTAACTATCTTCGTCAAGTAGATGCTTGCAACTCCAAGAGGGAGTATTTATGCTCGATAGTGGGTTCATGCCTCTAGTAATCTAGGGAAGTGACAAGAATCTCTAAGGTTGTAGATCTGTTGTTGCTACTAGGGAGAAAACAACAATCCTTTGTCCATGGGGCGATCGCATTGTTTACTTTACACACTTTGCTGAATGCAATTATCTGTTGCTTGCAACTTAATACTGGAGGGGGTTCGGATGATAACCTGAAGGTGGATTATTAGTCATAGATGTAGTTGGATTACGGTCTATGTATAATGTTGTAATGCCAATCAAGCCTCATAGGAATCAAGATGTCTAGTATATGCATTCTATGCTTTCTCGAATCTGTCAATTGCCTCGCTGTAATTTATTCACCCAACATTCTATTTATCTTAAGGAGAATCATCTCTAGTGAACTATGGACCATAGTCCATTCTTTTACCATTGATATACCATCTACTATTTACTGTTTACTGTTTACTTTCTGCAAGCAATTACTATCTTCCACACTATACGTTTAATCCTTTGTTTTCAGCAAAAACGGTGAGATTGACAACCTCACCGTAAATTGGGGCAAAGTTCTGTGGTTGTGTTGTGCGGGATTCCAAGTTGGTAGCAATACCTTGGGGTTGTTTCCTTGCTCCTACTGGTTCGATAACCTTGGTTTCATAACTGAGGAAAACTTGTTGTTGTGCTCATCTTACCTTCCTCTTGGGGTTCCCAATGAGCTCGACGTGTTTTGAGCCATCAGTGCTACAGCGGCCACTCTTAGTGGTTCCAGGCTTCTTCATCATCAAAGACATGACCACAGACAGATCAGGATGACTTCTGCTGGAGAAATTGAAGCGAGGGCGGGGACTCAGCCGCGAGAGGGCCTAGAGGTCGGGTAGGGGAGGTTTGGGGCTGCCACAGTCCCGTTCCACTTCTATCGACCGGGGGAGGTGGAGGTCGCCAGTGGCCAACGATCGAGGAGGTGGCGAGGGTAGGACTTAGGAGGGGGATTCGTTCGGATACCTTCCTCTATTTTTCTCTCTGGTATATGTGCTCCAGTTGGATTGGAAATCATGTTTTAGCGATTGGATTGAGCAGCGCCTCCTTCTTATTTTTTCCTTTGGATGTTTATTTGCACTTACGGTTGGCATTGATGGGTAATTTAATGTTTGGTTGGAGGATAAATCGGTCCTAAAAAGTGTAGGAACAGTGAGAAACGCTCGTTAATTATTAGGTTTATTTATTACTCCCTCCGGCCTGAATGAACGGCCACGCGTATCTTTTTGCAAAAACATCCCTGTTATTTTCCGACAAACTGACTCGTCCTCCGTCTCATCTCCAGTCTTCTTCCTCCTCCTCTTCGTCTCTACTCTTCATCCTCCTCTGCGTCACCAGCGCCGCGCCCTCGCCAGCTCGCGTCCTCCTCCCGTGTCGCGACCTCCTCCCGTGACCTCCTCCCGTGTCATGACCTCTCTCGTGTCGTGCCCGCAGCGGGTGGCCCCTCCATCTAGAAACCCTAACAATAGGAAGGAAAAATCGATTCTTGCGGCGAGGCTACGCGGTCGGAGATTTGGGGGTCCCCGGTGAGGAAAATCGATGCGCCGGTGCCGGCCCCGACTTCAGCAAGCTGTGGGGATGGTGGAGGCTAGTCTAATTTTGCTCGTCGTCAGCAGCTGCAGGATGGTGGAGGCCGATCTCAGTCCACGCTGTTGCCACTGCTCACCTCATCTGCCACTAGATTGCATCTGCTTGCCATCCAGGTGAGGACCGCGTATCTCTCACTTCTAATTCCAAATTAAACAGTAGGATTCCAATTTATAATTTGATGTTCCGTTAAGAACTTAAGATACAGCTTCCAGTTTTATCAAAGTTTGTTCTAGCTGACCATAACAAATGGCTACTAGTGCACACTGTTCATCCTGCTATTCAATGGAGTACTAATTTTTTGTTGGTGATCTGGCAACTGATTAATCTATACCAATATCTTAGTGTGTCCATTGACTCTATAGTTTGATATTTACATTGACACTATAGTCTGATATTTTTCAGAGCTGCCATTCTTTTGATACACGATGTATGATTCAGTTATTGGCCTGCTAAGTATTAGTTCCCGCATTTTTTCATTTTTGACTTGGGTAATTCTAACAGCCGAAACTATTGATAGAACATCTTTTCATCATCACCGAATTACTACGGGCAAAATTATATGAATTTCAAAAGTACAACCAGGAACATCTGACTATTATTTTATTTTTCCTGAGTGTCTCCGCTTATTCTGATTTTAATTAAAGGCACCATATTAAATCATTCACAACTGACCTTGTATGCTATAGCATTAAGAAAGATATATTAATGTTTTGGTCCCTCTGTTCCATTTTCCCTCTGATTGATTTTTGTGTAGTCTGGAATATACTTTCAGCATAATAGTTTATTTAAAATGGGTAGCTGGAATATACTTTGAGTGATTTTTGGGTAGTCTGGAATATACTCGGAGTGGTTCGTGCTAAGCCTTGACACACATACCTAGGTTGGGTGTATACTGTATAACGGCCCTGAATTTTATGCTAGAAGAGCAGGTGTTACAACAGATGTTAACTGAATTTTTGTTGGTGCACATGCAGGTACACAGTAAGAGATTGTGCATGCACATGTGTGTTGTGAACATAAAGAACTCTAGTTCTATTTTTTAGAAGATATATCTAGAGCTGCAAAACTGCTATAAAAGTAGGATGGGGGTTAATTATCCAACTACTGATATTGTTGGGCTAAACACCATGCTCTATGAGGTGGATTCTCTTGAAAGTCTACCTAATCCCATCACACTGGAGGAAATAGATGGTATTGTCAAAGATCTAAAAGCTGATAAAGCACCTGGCCCTGATGGTTTTAATGGATATTTTGTTAAAAAATGTTGGCACATTATTTAGGAAGATTTTATTAGGATGGCTAAGGATTTTCATAATGGAATTACCTCTCTGGAAAGCATAAATGGCTCTGTTATAACTCTGGTCCCAAAGAAACAATCTCCTGAATCTGTTAATGACTTCAGGCCCATCTCTTTGACAAATACCTGCCTCAAATTCATTACAAAGATTTGTGCAAATAGACTGCAGACAGAGATTACTAGATGCATTCATGATAACCAGTATGGGTTTATTAAGGCAAGAACTATTCAGGATTGCTTAGCTTGGTCTTTTGAATATTTGCATCAGTGTAAGCAATCTAAAAGGAAATCTGTGGTCATTAAAATTGATTTTGAAAAGGCTTTTGACACTATTGAGCACAGTGCCATCCTACAAATTTTGAGGTATAAAGGATTTCCACAAAATTTTGTAAGAATGGTTGAGGAGATTCTTTCCTCTGGCTCCTCCTCTGTGCTTCTAAATGGTGTGCCAGGAAACAAGTTTGCTTGTAGAAGAGGGGCCAGACAAGGGGATCCTCTGTCGCCACTTCTATATGTGCTTGGTGGAGATCTACTACAGAGTATTGTGAATCTGGCTCTGAATCAAGGGAGGCTACAGTTACCAATTCTCAGAGAAGGTTCTTTCCCTATTGTTTAGTATGCAGATGATACTATCATTATTCTACCTGCTGAAGAGGATCAACTACTAGTGTTCAAAGAGCTATTGAATCAATATGCTGGTTTTACTGGGTTAAAATTAAATTACAATAAATCTTCTCTCATCCCAATTAACCTTTCTAAGGAAGAGACAACTCATCTGGCTTCAGTGTTTGATTGTCAAGTTGGAGCTATGCCCTTCACCTATTTAGGATTGCCAATGGGTACCACTAAACCTCAGATTAAGGATTTTTCACCTCTAATTGATAGGCTTGAGAGAAGATTATCTGCAACAGCTTCTTTTCTTTCATATGGTGATAGACTGGTTTTAGTCAACTCTGTCCTTTCATCCTTACCAACTTATTATATGTGCACTCTTTCAATTCCTTTGGGAGTGATAGAGATTATTGATAAGGGGAGAAGGAGGTGTCTTTGGAGAAAATACAAGCATGATGAGAAAGTAAATTCCCTTGCTTCCTGGGAAATGATCTGCAAGCCAAAGAAAAAAGGAGGCCTAGGTGTTCTGGATCTTCAAAAGCAAAACATAGCTTTATTGTTGAAACACCTTGACAAATTTTATAATAATGCAAACTTGCCATGGGTCAAACTTGTCAGGAATACATATTATCATGAGTTTGTCCCACATGCTGTGACCAGGTGTGGGTATTTCTGGTGGAAGAGCATTATCAACCATGCTGATGAGTGGAGAGCTCTAACTAAATGCCAAGTGGGTTCTGGATTTTCAATTCTGTTTTGGAATGATTACTGGGTTGATGCTATGTTGTTTGAGAAATTCCCAAGGCTATATTCCTTTGCCAGAGATAAGTTGGCCTCTGTTCATGATATTTGCTCTTTAAGCAATCTCCATGAATCATTCATGTTGCCTTTGTCTGCTGAGGCTTTTCTGGAATATGAACAGCTTCAGAACCTGCTTTCTGACACCAACCTGTCGACTCTTGATGACAAATGGATTTCCCAGTTCAATAATAACAGGTTCATGGCTAAGGCCCATTATGAAAGAAATTTCAGCGAGGAGAACAATGATATTGTCTTGGCTTAGATTTGCAAAAGCAAATGTATGTCAAAGCATAGGTTTTTGCTTGGTTACTCCTGCATGATAGATTGAACACAAAAGTCATACTAATCAGACGACATTGGAAGGTTACAGCGGATAATGATTGTGTTCTGTGTAGTGGGCAAATACAAGAAGACTGGAAACATCTTTTTTTCTAGTGCTTGTTTACCGCCCGTGTGTGGAATTATTTGCAGATAGAATGGAGGAACACCAGCTTCCCTGAGGCTTTTAAAATGGCTAAACAAACTTTCAATGGCCCATGCTTTACATAAGTAACCATTTTAGCATGTTGGAATATTTGGAAACAAAGGAATGCGGTGGTTTTTAGACATGAGAGACCCTCTTTTAGAGGATGGAGATCTGGGTTTTTCTGTGATTTGACCTTGCTGAAGCATAGGTTGAAAGGAGATGCTAAGGCTTTGGTGTCATCATGGCTTGACAACTTACCATAATAGCATTGTAAATAGCCTTTTTTTTTCCTTTTCCTCTTTTCGTGCCTCTTGTATGTAAATATTCTTTGAACTGGGGTTTCTGGTTTCAATTTAAATAAAGGGTTGTGGGGGCCTCCCCTACAGTAGAAAAGTTTCAAAAAAACTAGGAATATAACAAGAATATGATAAATATTGAATGAATATGCCACTGTTTAGTAAGTACTTGTGTATGGAGTATGGAGTATGTTTAGTAAGTACTTCCAAATTTAGTTCTTTGAATATTCAGTAGTTTCATGTGGTCTCTTACTTCAAATTTATTCAGACATTATAAGAGAATTGTTTAATTTTGCTTTGAATATTCAGTAGTTTCCTGTGGTCTTACTTCAAATTTATTCACAGTGCCAGCTCTTATGGTTCCTGGATAAACGTAATTCCAGCCAACAAATGGAATATTTTGTAGTGGCGTGGATGATCTCCAAAATCCAAAGCACTATATCATATGAGATGAATTTGCATCGACACATCTATGATGAATATGCTGTTATTATCAGAGCACCTTCCATGACCAGTGGTACTACTATAGCCACTTTTATGGTTCTTGATTTTATCTCTCTTTTCATTTTTACTTCTGGTTCCTATGTCAGCTATGGTATGCGGTATGTCTTGATGTACGCTTGTTAAAATCAGGTTTTCTGTTGAATCTTTTATGCATTGTATGTGCACACATGGACCACAACATACAATGCTAGAAATTGCAGAGTTCGAATTGCAGTTGTCTATATGTTTAGGTCTTAGTGCTGTAGTGCATAGTTGGTGCACACTGTATGTGTCTTTATGTTCTTTGCAGGGGATTGAGGGCGCCAACCTGGCAGCGCCTCGCGCCGGGATCGTGACGTGCCTGCCTGGAAGCGTGGTCGCTGGGGATCGCGTCCACCTTCCGCCGGGGTTCGTGCCATGCCAACCAGGAAGCACGGTAGCCTCTCGCCGGGAACGCGTCCGCCTCTCGCCGGGGATAGTACTCCAAGATACATTCAGTAAGTATGTTCTTCATTCAGTGATTATTTGAATATTCAGTACTCCAAAATACTCCAAGTTCAGTACCAGTACCAGTATGCAATCAAAGATGCATTCAGTGTGTTCTACGTCTAGCACAAATATAACATACTGATCATTTGATACCTTGGTGCTAGACTGATATTGCTGTTACGTGTCGTTTGCTTTCCATCAGAGAGGAACTTCTGGGCACCAGGGCGTAGGAGTGGAAGCAGAAGAAGGAGGGCTCACACCTGGGTACTCGTCAGCTTAGAAGAAGAGGAGCTCAGAGCAGGCCATGGAGGGAGCTTGGAGCCGGCCAGCGGGATCCTGGTTCGGGCTCACGGAACTGGCGTGGGAGGAAGGCAACCTGGCGCACGTGGGAGGATGGTGACCTGGTGCACACAAGACCTGCCACGGTAGGATGGACGCAGGGTCGACGGCGACGGACCTCACGACGGCAACGACCGAGGACGACGACGGGGATGGGAGTTGGATCTCGCGATTGGCCTCCTCGCGGCCTCCGCCTCCCTCGAAGATGCCCGGGGATGGGATCTGGAGCTCGTGCGATGGTGATCTCGAGCGGACGGCGGGGATCGTGGGACGACGCCAGGGATCACAGGTAAGTGATCGCGGGGACATCGGGGATCGCGGGCTGGGTTTGCCAAGATTGGATTTTGAATTTAGCCTAAAATTGAATGATTTGGATATGTTTGGGTTTTTTTTGTGAAATTTCAATTGTACTGTTGCTGCGAACAGTAATTCAGGCCGGAGGGAGTAGGTATAGATATAAGATGTTTTAGCTTTATACAAGGGGTGTATCTAGACCCTTTTCAGTATGTGATGAGTGCATATTTGCATCATGTTTTACATTATTATTTTACATTGGAGATGTAGGATCTTGGTATTTTACGGCACTCGCGTGCATATTTTATGTCTGTTTTCACCAGGATCAGGATAGATGATGGATCCAATGGATACAATACTTGGAGCAGTTGTACTGAGGAGAAAAGGAGGCAAAAACAACATAAACCATTTACTTGGGAAATATTAATAATACTAGAAGAAAACCAGAAGCGAACAAAGGAGACAGAGGGTTCAACGACTAACTATACAACATGAATAAATTTTTCGGTCGTATAGTTGGCACCGCCTCCGCCTCCTCAAATAGTTTCACCCCGTGCAACTGGATCGGAGAGACGACATATAGAACACCGAGAAATCACCGAAACCTCACCTCCGGAAGGCATCTGGAGGGGGAACTCATCCACCAGGGATCCATCTTCGCCCTGCGCAGATCCGACAGACTAAATCATCGATCTTCATCATCCACCGCTACATCACCACCATCTCCATCCATCCTATCTACATCTTGTCTAGATCTTGTTGTAATTTCCGTACTCATTGTGGATTTATATAAGTACTATTCATCTATGATAGATTCCATTGTTATTGTCATGATGTTGATTGCCTCCATGTCTGAGTAGATCACTAGTTCTTGGGGAGATGGAGAAATTCTAGTATGAGATTGAAATAAGATAAAGTCTATTATGATATTCATCGCTGTGACCATGTGTTAGATTCTCTACATCTTGATGTTGAGAGAAGTCGACGTCTTAATATTTGCCTCTCATGGGGACTTGATGGAGGGAACTACTTGTTAGTAGACGGAGGTGTGTTAGCACTTACAGTGATTATAAAGCTGTTGGCACTCCTTACGTATAACCTTGGGAAACCGAGGAAACTCACGGAACACTATCCATGCCATAGTATACGTCCTACGGGATTACGTCCCTTAATAGCGCAGTAATTCAATTGATGTCGATTGCTGACTGCTGTGATTATGAGGATGATGTGAGCAGCGGTTGTTGCCTATTTGTCCAAATACAGAGTTCCCCCCACACATACATAGTTGAGAATATTCATGATGATAATCTTTATCTTAGCTCCTTATAATTCTAGTGGTGTATCCGCTACTCCCTGAGAACGCTTTTTTCCTATTGCAGTTCCAAACTCTCTTACATACGCGACACTTACTTTCTGTATTCAATTATTTTACTTTACTTTACTATTGCTCTTGTACCTATAACCCCAAAACACTCTTTTACACAATACTCGCATTTTATCTTGTCACTTAGGACTTTATTTAACATTTCTATCGTAATATTTATTTCAAGAATTATTAGACTTCAGAATCCTCCTCCTTATGGGATCGATATCTTTATTTCGAAACTAGCTACAAACGATCCGTGCACTTGCAGTCATCAAGCTATTTTCTAGCGCCGTTGCCGGGGAGCTAAGCGCTGCAGGTCTTTTAGTTTTTGTTTATTTATTTTTGTTTTGCTAAGTTTTGTTTTGAGTTACGGGTTTCCACCAACATGATGGAGTTTGAGCATATGACTAGTGCTAACCCACTCAATTACTTTGGTAAGCCCTATGATATTTATAAAAGAGACAGCTCCAATGAGAAGACAAGGGGGTTTGAAATAAATCCTCTACTACTTAGTATTCTACAAAAGAATAAATTTACTAGACACATGAGCATATTGCATGTTTCAAAGATATATGTGGCACTTTTCAATTGATAGGATATACTGCCGATGAGGTAAGGGTTAAACTTTTTAATCAGACTTTGACAAGTACAACTCTCTCATGGTATAGATCTCTACCCCTGAAGCCACTACTACTTGGGATAATCTAGCTTGTGAATTTTTATCAAAATATTATCCATTATCAAAATCTTTTGGAATCAGGCGTCTGATGGCTCTGAAATATAGCCATCTAACGTCCATATTTAAACTGGATATTAGTCATATTCTTGATGAAATATCTCTCTAAACCTTACCACTAATGCTAATATTCAGAGGGGTATGCAATCCTTTCTTTTGTATTTTTCTTACGCAGATAATGTCATTTAAAGGAGGTAATCACTATATTAAGTCAAAAATACGAGATTTCCAACTACCAGAATAAACCAGGAGCCTTACATCGGAGGCAGACGCTTTAATGACCAACTATTCGGCTGGAGCAAAAATTTCGACCGTATAGCTCCGGTCGTATAGTTGGCAGCACCACTGTTAGGTCAAACATAACAACTTTCGTGAAGGGACCCCGATATAAAGAAGCCTCGGGCGACGAAAAACAAGCACCCCCAAAGTTCATACCATCCAGAAATCTCCACCATAGATCACCTGCCGCCTCCAGATCTCCAAACCCTTCTCCATCTCCATAGCCATATTCCACCACTTGTAATAGTAGATCTCTTCTCTGATTGGCGACATTGTAAGACTATTGCTATCTATATTATGATTTTAATTACAATGTTTGTGATTATCGATCTTATCTCCATGTGTGAGTAATTCTCCTTGGGCTAAGGGCTTCGGCCTAGCCATGTAGCAATTGTGCATGTTATTTATCATAGATGGGATCGTGTATTAGTTTGTATGACATGATGATGATTGTATCCTCTCTTGCCTCAGTCTAAGGATTTTTTAGGTACCCAAGACCCCCAGGGTTGAGCCAGGAATAGGGAGTATGAGTGATGACTAACCTGCATGTTGGGAACCCCAGTGACAGAAGGAGTAGTACGACTATATGTGAGGGATTTTCTTGGGATTACTGGTGCCATCACGATGCATATCATTAGTTATCTTTCTTCTATGGATGAGACTAGTAGGTTATTGCTATAAGCGGTTGCGGAGGCAATAGCAATTATGGATGCACTGCCCACATATAATTTATCTTACTCTAACAAGTACACACATACTTTATTTCTATCTTTTATTTCCATCAGATGTTTTGCAAAGCTACAGGTGAAACCAAACGCCTAGGCCCGCTCTCTACATCATCATCAACAACAAAAATACGCAAGCTACTGGTCCGGTAAAAACACAAAAGGAATTCTAAAACTCCCGAAGGTCCGTTAAAGTAACCTCACTATGCATTCGCTTCCCGAGGATTCGAGAACCTAGGTCTACTAGGGCAAAAGAAGCTATACTAAATCCGCAATCCAAATTGAAGGTATTAGCGTCTTATAATGACTTGGAGGAATTGCTTTAATGAAGGACTAGTAAGAGCTTATATCAGATTTAAAGATTTACTACGTCTATGTCCTCATCATGATTTACCTAAATGGTATTTATTGAATATCTTTTATGGTGCTTTAATTGAACCTAATAAAATTGAACTAGACTCTTTCGTGGAAGGAGCCTTTATGAATCTTCCTATACCTAAAGCTTGGGATTTACTTAATAGAATTCGTGATCATAGAGTTTCATGGAATTTTGGTCTAGGAAGTGAAGGAGGCGTAGAAATTATAATAAAAAGGCCATGTTAAAGAATTATCTAATGAACTTTATTTGGATTCAGATCTTGTGTTGCAAGTTGTTAAAGCTTTTACAAAACATATAAAAGCTCCAAAAGAAGGTCCGGTCAAGTATGTCCACCACCCAAACCTGAGAAGAAAAGAGAAGATAAAGCAACATTGGCCTCCCTAGAACCAATACATGAGATGCCTTTCCCTAACACTACACAAAAGCATATTCTTGAATATGAATAGGTCAAAGCAGTACATGAGAAGAAGGAAGAAGAAAGTATGCCAGAAGTCGTGGAACATCTGGTAGAAACCAAAGATGAAGAGGTAACCAAGGAAGAAATTATGGCTATGTACGCACATTGTAACATAGTTGAACTTGATGAAGAAACTTCCGTATTGGTTGAAGGTAAAACAAAGGTAAAAGATGTGGGTAAGCCTATTCTTCCCTGCATATTAAAGAAACCTCGCATTATGGTTTATGTGATCTTGGCACAAAAGTTAATGTTATATCTTATGATTTCTATTTAGAAATAAAAGAAGAGATAGAACCGGCGACAATTGAAAATACTGATATGACAATTATGTTAGCCAATAAAAATCTTAGAATTCCAATGGGAGTAGTTGAAGATGCAACTATCACAATCGACAATAAAAACTTTTCTATCAATTTTGTAGTTGTTGATATGCCAGCTGACACTCTTTGCCCAATTATATTTGGAAGGAACTTTTTGGGTGATATAGGTGCCTATGTTAATTTCAAGTAGGAGATTGTGTCTCTTAAGCTTGGGGGAGCGGAAAATGAATTCCACTTTTCCAAATTTAAAGACCGGCCTCCACAAATGCAAGAAGAAGAGGAAGAGAGAACTATTGAGGAAATGGCAGCTCTTTTCTTTAATAATCAAGAAGAAGAAATAAATGAAGAGCCAAATTATGAAGAAATAGTTATGAAGGACAAGTCCCTTGGAGAACTAGAAGATGAATTCTATTCACTTCCCATTATGGGACCTACAACTGACGAGGCTTTTGAAGAGCCAAAAAAGAGAGGGGACGGGGAACTACCACCCGCAGAGTTGAAGACTCTACCAGATAATCTTAAATACAGGTTTTAGATGATACAAATAAATTTCCTGTTATTATTAGTGCTAAACTTTCAGGAGAAGAAGGAGAAGAACTGATGAAGATACTGAAAGAGCATCGCAAGGCCTTTGGGTACTCAATGGATGATTTGAAGGGCATTAGTCCCATGATAACCGTCCATCGAATATTCATGGAAGAAGGTGTTAAACCAGTTGCGAAATTTAATAGAAGATTGAAGCCTGAAATGAAGGAAGTGGTAAGAAAAGAAATTGTACGCTTACTTGATGCAGGTATAATCTATCCTGTTAAAGAAAGTTAATGGGTAAGTCCTGTTCATTGTGTCCCTAATAAGGCGGTTTTACTGTTGTTCCTAATGAAAACAATGAATTTATACATACTATAACTATTGTTGGGCATAGGATGTGCATAGACTTCCTTCAGAAAATTAAATAAAGAAACTAGGAAAGATCACCATCCTTTACCGTTTATAGATGAAACTTTAGAAATGTTAGCAAACCATACTCATTTTTGTTACTTGGACGGATACTCTGGTTTTTCTCAAATAGCTATTCATCCTGATGACCAACTTAAAACAAATTTGATTAGTCCAACTACTTTTCAAAGATGCATGACTGCTATTTTTCCGGATTTTATAGAACTTATAATGGAAGTATTTATGGACGACTTTTCTCTCTATGGAACTTCATTTACTAGTTGCTTGGATAATCTCAAAAGAGTTTTGTAGCGTTGCAAAGAAACCAATCTTGTTCTAAACTGGGAGAAGTGCCATTTTATGGTCAAAGAAGGTATAGTCCTTGGACACAAGGTATCAGGTAAGGGAATTGAAGTTGATAGAGCTAAGATTGAGGCAATAGAGAGAATGCCACAACCTAGGGATATTAAAGGTATAAGAAGTTTCCTTGGTCATGTGGGTTTTTATAGATGGTTCATTAGAAATTTCTCTGGAATATCTAAACCTTTGACTAACCTCCTGCAAAAGGGAGTAAGATCTAATTTTGATGATAAATGTCTTGAAGCCTTTGATAAACTCAAAAATTCTTTACCCCGTGCTCCCATTATTAACCACCTATCTAGGATACAACCTTTGACTTAATATGTGAAGCTAGTGATGATGCTGTAGGAGTAACTCTGGGACAACACATTGGTCACAGATTTAATATTATACATCATGCTAGTAGAACTCTAAATGGTGCTCAGAAGAATTACCCTAAGGAAGAAAGGGAACTTTTTGCTGTATTTTTCTCTTGTGATAAATTTCGTTCCTATATAGTTGATGCAAAGGTAAGAGTTCACATGGATCGTGATGGCGTAAAAGAACTCCTTGAAAGGAAAGATCATAAGCCAAGACTGATCCGTTGGATTCTTTCACTTCAAGAATTTGAGTTGCAGATTATGCAGAGGCAAGAAATAAATATGTTAGATGCAGTGTCCATGTTTGCCCAGCAAGACACCAATCTTGTTGATAGGAACTTTAGTCTTGGTGATTTTTGTTTTCAAGAATTACTCAATGCACTAAGGCCAATTACTCCAAGAGAGAAGAAGTCTTTGTTGTTGGAGGAACTTGTCATCCCCAAATAAGCAAATGGTAAGTGCAAGGTAAGTGTTCTTACCCAAATAAGTGATTTGTTTTCACAATTTTTACCTTTGAAAATTCTGCCTTTGAATTCCTTGTGTTTTTTTTTGAAGTTTTTGAGTTTTTTTTCAACTATATGGGCGGAACTATACGACCAGAGAGGAAGCTCCCGTCGTATAGTTGGTCGTTAAACTCTCTGTAGCATCATCGTGAAATTGTTTTCGATATCTAAGCCTATATGGTTGCAACTATACGACTGAAGCCAAAATTCCGACCATATAGTTGGTCGTTAAACTCTTAGATACTTCAATTTTTGGTGTCTGTATCTATACGGTCGCAACTATATGACCAGAGCCAAAATTCCGGCCGTATAGTTGGTCGCTAAACTCTCAGACACTTTTTGTTTGTCTTTTCGTTTATTCATCCATGAAAATAATGTTATTGTCAGTTCCGAGTCGTGATTTAATCGACCTGGACTCGAGATATTTGGAAATATCTGCCCGGAACCAACTATACGGCCAGAGCTATACGACCCACGCCTGTATAGTTGGTCGTTACGCGGCAGGACACTTCCAAATCCGTGATTTCTTTCCCTGTTTCATTAAGATTCTTTTCTTGGGCGACAATTTGGTGTTTCTCGCAAGTTTTACCGACCTTTGACCCCCTTATATATTGCCATTGTCTCTCTCTAATCATAATCTACAGGAACCAATCTAGTAATGCGCTATCCCGTCCCAGGCCGTGGAAAACCCGTGGGGCTCATTACTCCTTCCAGGGATCGCTCTAGCAGCCCATCCATGGAGGACGATGACGAGGAGGTAGATAGGTTTAGCCCGAGGTACAAGGAGTACATCGAGCCAAGCTACTTCAACAATGATTCCAATGATGACGTGGTTGACATCTACATCCACCGTGATGTCTATGATCCACTGGAGATCGATTGGGCGGCAATGAAGAAAGCTCAACAAGAGAGAGAAGATCGCAAGCCGCATGGAAAAGGGCGTGTGGAGACGGTCAAGTTCATCACCATGGATCCAAGGCCGCACAAGCATAAGGAATTACCTAATATTGATGCAGGTGCTAGCATGGGAGCGAAGGCACCACTCTCGAAGCCAACCATTGGAGCTCGTATGAAGGTTAAGCCTCAAGAAGAGTGGAGGTACGGTTTCCACTTCCCCGATCCATCCATTATGGATGATGAAGAAGAAGCTGTCCCTAGGACTAAGGATCGCGTGCAGACACTAGAGATATATCAGAAGCAAGAGATACTTCATCGCGTTAAAGTCTGTCACCGTCTCAATGAGATGGAGAAGAAGGAAGACCTCCTCCCATTGGTGACTAAGCTCGTAGATAGAGTGGACACTCTACAATCTGATCTGCGCAGGTGCTACAGACGCATTACTGCTCTGGAGGAGACCAACAAGAAGCTACGCACCACGGTTTTACATGCCATGGTGCCACAATGATCTACAATAATCACGGTATCAAATAATCGCAAGGGATTATTTGATCCCACCTGGCTTGATTCCAAGCTTGGGGAGATCTTTAAGACCTTGTAATCTATCTTATAAGTTTTTATTACTATTTTTGCATTAGTTCAAACTAGCAATAAAGTTTGCATCATTAGAATTCCCTTTATGAATAGTCGATCCCTTTAATGAAATTTCGAGTTTATTATTATATATGGGGCAATATTGAGTTTGTGTTTGCTTTAATGATATAAGAATGGCTTGAGTATAATTTTACTTGCACTTGATGATAGCAATAGGAGTCTTCCACACCATTGGTATTAATGGAACACCTAAAGATAATTTGGTCAATATGTTATAAGTCTACGGTTTGATTTATAAAGAATAACTATCTATACAATTAAGTTGAAAAACAAAGGAAAAAGAAAGTGCTATCAAAATAGAGTGAGAACAAGTCGAGGTAGAATCTTGAAGTCGCAAGAATGGTTCATATACAATTGGAATTTGATAATTGAGATCGTTAAACTTTGAATTCCTACATGAAGTGGAATGAATGGCTAGCTCCTTTGCACATCACTTAAACAAAAAGTGTGAGCATATATACAAAAGAAAAGAAAAGAAAAGAAAGAAGAAAAAGGGCGAGTGTGCAAAGAGCAAATAGGCATATACCACTGTACTGTAGTATGACAAAGAGACACTTTTGAGATTTTGAATCCCAAGTGAATACGTTGATCCTAAAACACTTGGGACTACCTTGCTAACCCATTCGATTGAACCAGATACTTTTACATTATGTTGAGATTCATCTTTTATGAACTGTTGATCACTAAGGTGTGGAAGCCTGCTAATACTATTCAGATGGTTCGAGTAAGGTACTATTCATGAACTTATTCTTATGTATCGTATATGATAAACACATGCTACAACTGCCTCATATATTTTTATCGACTCAGCTTCATGAATATGAGGATCACATCCATTAAGCTAAAACTTGCTCGGGACGAGCAAGAGTCTAAGCTCGGGGAAGTTGATGAGTGCATATTTGCATCATGTTTTACATTATTATTTTGCATTGTAGATGCAGGATCTTGGTATTTTACGGTGCTCGCGCACACATTTTATGTCTGTTTTCACCAGGATCAGGACAGATGATGGATCCAATGGATCCAATTCTTGGAGCAGTTGTACTGAGGAGAAAAGGAGGTAAAAACAACGTAAATCGCTTATTTGGGAAATATTAATAATACCAGAAGAAAACCATAAGCGAACAAAGGAGACAGAGGGTTCAACGACCAACTATACGACCAGAATAAATTTTCTGGCCATATCCGCCTCCTCAAATAGTTTCACCCCGTGCAACTAGATCGGAGAGACGACATACAGAACACCTAGAAATCGCCGAAACCTCACCTCCGGAAGGCATCTGGAGGGGGAACTCATCCACCAGGGATCCATTTTTGCCCTGCGTAGATCCAGGAGGCTAAGGCATCGATCCTCATCATCCACCACTGCATCACCATCATCTCCATCAATCCCATCTACATCTTGTTGTAATTTCTGTACTCATTGTGGATTTACAAGTACTATTCATCTATGATAGATTCCATTGTTATTGTCATGATGTTGATTACCTCCATGTTTGAGTAGATCACTAGTTCTTGGGAAGATGGAGAAACCCTAGTATGAGATTGAAATAAGATAAAGTCTATTATGATATTCATCGCTGTTACCATGTGTTAGATTCTCTACATCTTGATGTTGAGAGAACTCGACCTCTCAATATTTGCCTCTCATGGGGACTTGATGGAGGGAACTACTTGTTGGTAGATGGAGGTGTGTTAGCACTTACAGTGACTATAATGCTGTTGGCACTCCTTACGTATCAACTTGGGAAACCGAGGAAACTCACGGAACACTATCCATGCCATGGGATACGTCCTACGGGATTACGTCCCTTAATAGCGCAGTAATTCGATTGATGTCAATTGCTGACTACTGTGGTTATGAGGATGATGTGAGCAGCGGTTGCTGCCTATTTGTCCAAATACGGAGTTCCTCCCGCACATACATAGTTGAGAATGTTCATGATGATAATCTTTATCTTAGCTCCTTATAATGCTAGTGGTGTATCCGCTACTCCCTGAGAACGCTTTTTCCCTATTACAGTTCCAAAAGTCTCTTACATACGCGATTCTTACTTTCTGTATTCAGTTATTTTACTTTACTTTACTATTGCTCTTATACCTAAAACCCCAAAACACTCTTTTACACAATACTCGCATTTTGTCTTCGCACTTAAAACTTTATTTAGCATTTCTATCGTAATATTTATTTCAAGAATTATTAGACTTCAGACTCCTGCTCCTTGTGGGATCAATATCTTTGTTTGGAAACTAGGTACAAATGATCTATGCACTTGCAGTCATTAGTATGTAGCTTCACTCCAGACATATATGAATCTACAGATTAAAGGAGTCTAGATGCTAAAACATATTATATTTTGAAACAGAGGGAGTAATGTTTTCTGAGGAGAGGCTGAAGATCATAATGGTGATGTTGGCTATTTGGACTTGTTGGAATAATATAGTTCATGACAAAGGAAGTATCGATCCACACTGGTCCATTTTGGTCTTCATTCTCGTTTTTGTTTCACTACAGCAATAGTTCTCCCGGTGTTGCTTCATTATAGGAAAAAAGCAGTTTGGTTATACATGAAAGGAGAAGACCCGCCGAACATGGAATGTTTGGAGACCTCGTAGTAATTTTTTTAGATATTGTAGCATTTTTTCCGCAGTGGTTAAAATTGGGCAAAATCCTCCCACAAGGTTCTCCTATGAGACTCTTATGATGCAAAATCATATAATGCTTGTAGCAAAAAAGTTCTTCCTATATGCAATCCTTGTAATGTATTGTCTAAAACTACAAAACGGCTAGCAATAACATCATTCATACGATGCAAATCCATAGAACATGTGTTGAAAAAACGCAAAACGATTGTAGAAAGAAATCTTCATGTAGTGCAAATCCACCCGACTGCTGGCGATATGAACCTTGTAGCAGCAGCTGCTATGCTTTTTAGCAGCGTTGGCAAGGGTCGGTAGCAGCCACAAAAAGTGTTCGCAACATCGGTGACAACATGAACCTTGTAGTACCACCACCACCTGCCCTCCCTTGGCAACACTTCTGCCCCACCGATTACCATGACGAGGAGTTTCAGGAGGACGACGAGGTTGAGGCATGATAGAGGACGACCGAACATCGCCGAAACGACGGGCGGGGGCAGCGCCCTAGAGAGGGAAAGATACTGGAAGCATGCGACTGCATTGTCTTGCAGCAGTATCGATGAGACAACTGCGGTGAGGTGCAGTGGTGGTACGCCATGGCAAAGATGATATTTGGGGCATATGCATAACACAAGGTGTGTCTCTTCGATACAATGAGATGGGGCGGAGACGGCTAATTGGGGTGGCTACGGCGAGCTACCATGTGGGTGACATCGAGAAATAAATGTGGAGCCTAATCTAGGGATACCAGTGGGGAGCGAGTGAATAGTAATTTGGAACTGATGAGACATGGATCATGGTGGGGCCGACGCTAGGATGCGTGTGATGTAGGAGGTTTGGTGTTTACATGGGATCCTCTGGTTGTATTGGATCGTTTTCCTAACAAAAAGAGAGCAAAGTAGGGGCTCCTATGCCTTTTTAGCCACAAATTTTTGTTTTGGCTAAAGTGGCCACTAGCACTCCAACCTGCAGATCCTCAACGTCCTTAGTGCCAATGACATCAATGGACATCAGGCTGTAGGTGCTCCTGTTGGTTGTCCGTGTTGAAAATGTCTGGGTGTCGGTGTCAGCCAATCCTGCTGCCTTCATCAACTTAGTGATCTCCTTTAGGATTCAAGTGATGGTCAACACCACAAACCCGAGGTGTGAACATTTTGGTGCTCCCAGATACTGTGATCGTCTACACACCGTGATGGTTGTTCACCTCGAAGGAGTACATAAATAAAATGTACACGCTTCGTCTGATCCACAACCGCATCGACCTCTTCCATGTTGTTTTCGACGAAGGAAGATATCCCCCTCCAAATACCATCTAGCGAATTGAGATTTGATGTGCAAAAAAAGAAATATGGTGGTATGGGTGTTCAAAATATTAGAGAACTCAATTTATGTTTGTTATCTTTCTGGATTTTGAAGGTGTTCACAACATAAAATAAAATAAAGTCCTAACTAGCATAACAACAATATGCCCAAGATCTATCTAGGAGTAATATGTGATGGTGAGAGGCTTCGGTAACATATCCTTATAGACCGAAAGCGTTTAACGTTCATACATAATGTGGATGATGTAGTCGTACTTGTATCGACCTCAAGGTCTTGAAGCTCCTCGCAATTCACCCTTTGTCCTCGCACGACGATCCTGGTGCCACAAGTCACAGTACCCCTAAGGTCTCACACACGTTCGGTGTTTCACAATGACTCTCGTTCTCCCTGATCCAGCTGGGATGCATAAGTAGATCTTCTGGTAGGAATCACCACAGCAGAACAACGTGACGCAATGAAGCAGTCTCCTACTCGTGTAACCCTTACTTGGGGCCGCAGTCGAAAGAGAAAAGAGAGAGAGAATACCCTAAGGAAATTTCCTTAGAGAATATTGTGTGTCCTTTCCTCTCCCATATAGACCTTTATATATAGGGTAAAAGAGGCTACCCCAACTATTAAAGTCTCGCGGTGGTACTAAACCAAGGGAGGAGGGAGGCGCACACACCAGGAGGAGGGGCCGACCGACTGGGTTGGGTGGGCCCCGCGTGCATCCGTGTGGGGTCGCACTACAAGAAAAGTTTCCTTCCGCAATGACTTGGCCCGACGGTCGTCGTAGAATGCGCATCTTCCACGACGAATTTCTCGGCTCGGCCATGGCCAATGGAAAACTTTTTTTTGTGGTTTCACAACCCTCTACTATGACGGAACCGCTAAAAACATGGAGGAAGCTCGGCTGGCACATGGCGGAAGCAATATTTTTGGTTCCTCACACGATGTTGACTCGCCGAAGTCTTTTAAGGCGTGTGGGTCCCAAACGTTAGTGTCTCTAGCAGACCATACTTTTCGGTCGTGTCTCCCTGATTTCAACTTGATAACGTTGCTCGAGGCATCTACCGTTTAGTCAGGCTACTGGGTCCCACATGTCAGCCTCTCATTAGAAGAATCATGTGTATGATGGAATTTTTTTCCTTCGCCCGCGCTACCCTTTTTCGAAGTTGATAGCGTTACTCGATGCATCTACCGCTTATCAGGCTGCTAGGACCCACATGGCATCCTCTCATTAGAAGAAACGCGTGCATGATGGAATTTTTCCTTCGCTCACGCTACCCTATTCCGAAGTTGATAGAATTGCTTGATGCATCTATCATTTAACCAACCTCCTTGGCCCCACATGTCATCCACTCATTATAAGAAACATGTGTATGATGGATTTTTTGCCCTCGGTCATGCCTTCGTGTTCCGAACTTGATAGCGTTGCTCGTTGTATCAGCCGTTTAGTCAGGCTGGTGGGTCCCCTATGTCAGCCTCACATTAGAAGAATCGTGGATATGATGGAACTTTTTCTTCTCTAGCGCTACCCTATTCCGAACTAGATAGCATTACTCGACGAATCTGCCGTTTGCTCACGCTGTTGGGTCCCTCATTTCAGCCTCTCATTACCAGAAATGTGTGGACGCTAAACTTTTTTCTCGCTCGCGCCTCCCTATTTCGAACTGGCAACATTGCTCGATGCAGCATCTGTATAAGGTCGCGCTACTGGGTCCCACATATCAGCCTCTCTGTAAATGAAACATGCGTATGATGGACTTTTTTTGGCCATGTTTGCTGTTTTGACCTTGGCAACTTGCTGGGTCCCCGATGTCAACCACCTCTGTGTAGGAAACGTGTCTATGCTGGGTCCCAGCTGATAGCCTCTATTTGAAAGAAACGTGTGTATGTTGGACTATTTTTTCGGGTCCTAGATGTCATCCTCAGAGTACAAAAAATTCTCATAAAGGCCGAATTAAAAAGATTTTAGGCTAACTCGGGGCGGATGCCTTATCCGTCATGGCTTATATTCCATGGGCTCACTCCTAAATTTAATGGGCTATGGTCGCTGGCCACAAGACCACGAAAAGGCCGAATTAGAAGGTATTGAGCTATGCTTAGGGATGATAGGCTAATTTCATGGGCTATGCTTGGGCCTGCTGGGTCCGACATGTCAGCTTCTCTGTAAGTGCAACGTGTGTATGATGAACTTTTTTTGGCTGCGTCCGCTGTTTTCACCGTGGCAACCGTGTATGGTCTTACTGCCAGGGCCCTTATGTCAGCCTCTCTGGCATGTTCTGACTTGTGGGTCCCCGATGCAGCCTTGTATGTTCTGTCTGGTGGGTCCCCGATGCGAGCCTCTCTATACAAGTATTTAAACTTTTTTCGAACCCACCCTCAAAACAAACTCGAGGGATGCTACATGCTGGTTGGTCCGTAATGTCAGCCTCTCCGTAATGCGATATTGCTAGAAGAAATAATGTAAAGCCAAGACACACACACACACAGACGATTCGAACAAAAGACCTTCAAATCAAATAAACATAAACTGAGTGCATTGCCACTACAACAGATATATATATATATAGAATAAATATTATTAAACTTTTATTAGTACTACAACTTATGTATTAGTCTTCTTAAAAATATTTTGTGTGTCTATGTTTATCTCTTTTAAAATATAAAAAGGCAGCGCTCCTGGCATCTCAATTTATAAAATGTCACATAATAGAGTATTTTCTTAAAAACAAGGGTAGGCAAAGTTTTTTTATTTTGAGAGGTGGGGGGTAATGCCCAAAAGGCCGAATTAAAAAGAGTTTGGCTATTCTACATAGGCTGCTCTACATGGGTTATACTCCATAGGCTATGCTCCATAGGCTTCATTCTCAAATTTTACTAGGCTATGCTCAGCAGTCCCCTAGCCCCTAAAAGGCTGAATTAATATGTTCTTGGCTATGCTACATGGGCTCCTTTCTCAAATTTCACCGCGTTATGGTCAAAAGTCCCCTAACCCAAAAAATACCGAATAAAAATGTTCTGGGCTAAAGAGGGGCCGAATGAGCTACTAGATTTCTTCTCATGGTTAATAAAAATTGCATTGTGATGTGCTTGGCCGGATTTGAGACAAAGACCTCAAAGAGGGAGGGGGAAAGTGATAATTCTTTTTGGCAGCTATTCATGTCAAAATTTAGTAGTACAGAATAAAGTAGGAAAATTATCAACAGATTCAAAGTTCATATTCAAGAGCACTTGACCAATTCAAAAGCATTTCAAAAGTGACCAATTTAGCAATACATACAATGAAATACAATAGTAGTACAGAGAGAACCAGTTCTTGTTTTAGCTCTAAAAACCATGTCGCACGATCAGTTTGTCCTTTTCACCAAACACACTCGACCATTGGAGCAAGCAAAATTGGCGATCAAGTCTACTTTGAGTACCTTCTTCTCACATCAATGCCCGTGTGACCCCCGTATGCAACCCAAAATGCCCAAGTCTCATCTAGATTGTGACACAACCATGTTTCAAAAGGAAAGCAAGACTATCTACTACCCTTGATTTAAACAGGTACTAGTACATCAATATTAGTTCCACAAAATGCTTTAGTAATAGCAACAACAAAACATTTGAGAGATTCAGTAGCTTTCCTGTTTGAAATTGCAGTTCAGAGAGAATCAGTTCTTATTCTAGCTAAAAAAACTTGGCACGTGATTAGTTTGGCCTATTCTCCAAAGAGACTTGATCATCGGAGAAAGCAAAATTGATGATGAAGTCTGCTTCTGTGTGAATACCTCCTCCTTATGTCAATGCCTGTGTGACCGCCCATATGCAACCCAAACTGCCCAAGACTCATGTAGATAATTATGACAATGCTAAGTTTCAAAAGAAAAGCAAGACAATCTGATGCACTTCATCTAAACAAGAACCAATGCATCATAGTTCGTTCTACAAAATATTGTACTAATAGTAACGACGGAGCATTTGACAGATTTAGTAGCATTTGAAAGATCCAGCAGTTCAGAATAAGACCGTGAAAATATGAGACAGATTCCCGATTCATATTCAGCAGCACTTGACAAAGTCAACACAACATTCAAAGTGACCGGTTGGTAGTACATAGACAGTGACCAAAAGAATTGACAGATTTAGCAATGCGGATATTGAAATTAAATAGATGTAGCAAGGCCTGATTCAAAAGGAAAGCGAGACCATATTCTACACTCAGCCAGTCGATCTGAACAAGTACCGAACAAAACTTTTGACAGGTTCAATAGCATTTGAAAGATTCAATAGTACATAATAAGAAACAAAATATTGACAGATTCCCAGTTCACATTCAGCGGCACTTGGACATATTCAATAGCATTTCAAAGTGACAGAATCAGTTTGCCCTTTTATCCAGAAACAAAATTGACGATCAAGTATGAAGGGAATATGCCCGAGAGGCAATAATAAAGTGGTTATTATCTTATTCCATGTTTATGATAAATGTTTATTTTGCATGCTATAATTGTATTAATTGGAAACGTTAATACATGTGTGTTTAATAAACAAAATACAAAGTTCCTAGTACTGCCTCTCATATAAACTAGCTTGTTGATTAACAAGATGATCAAGGTTTCCTGATCATGGACATTGGATGTTGTTAATAACGAGGTCACAACATTGGTGGAATGATGTGATGAACATTCATCTGAAGTATAGCATTACGATCAGAGTCATTATGTTTATATTGCTATAACATCATACGAAGTAATCTTAGTCCTTAGACCATGAGATCATGTTAATTGCTAACACCGGAAGAGTATCTTGATAACATCAAACGTCACACCGTAACAAGGTGACTATAAAGGTGGGTTCAGTGCTACGAAGGTGTTATATTGAGGCTCATGGATCAAGAGTGGGATTTGTCCATCCCGATGACAGATAGATATACTCTGGGCCCTCTCGGTGATATCACATTGAAATAGCTTGCAAGCAAGTGATGTGATCACTAGAATGTTATATCACGGGAACGAGAAAAGAGTGCATGTCGGTAATGAGATCAAACTAGGTATTTGGATGCCAATGATCGAATCTCGGACATGTAATATATCGCGAGACAAAGGGATTTAGTTATGACGTTAAAGGTTCACACGATCACAAGAGTCATCGTTGAATATGTGGGAGTCAATACGGATCTCCATGCCCCGCTGCTGATTATTGATCGGAGAGGGGTCTCGATCATGTCTGCATTATTCGCGAACCGTAGGGTGACACACTTAAGGGATACCTACACCATTTGGAGAAAATATGTTTTAGATAAAGATTTAAGAAAGCGCTGGAATTATTTCTATAGACAACGAAACTGTTTCGGGTGAAATTGCTGAAATTGGTTCTGCATGTAATATTGAAATGTTGCAGGGGGTTTTATGTGAATGTTTGTTAATTAAAGTAATTAACAAAATTCTGAATAAAATTAAAAAAAGAGTTTTATTAAATGAGAGAGCATTAAATTTGGAGAAATTTAATGCATTTAAAGTGGAGACTTTAAAAGAGAATGTGAAGGGGCATTTTAATGTGGAGGGGGTTACCACCACATGAATGGGGGAGGTGAAGGGACACCCTCCCCTCCTCCTATAAAAGGCCCCCCTCTCACTCCTTCTTCCCCACACCTCCTCGTGAAGGATCTCTCTCCCCCTCTAGTTATTCCCCATGGTCTCGGATTAGCGAGATACATGTTCCCGGTGGCTTTATCTGGAAAGGAGTTGCTGCTTCCGCTGCTTTGCTGGAGCGAGGGACGGAGGTTGTCGGGGTACCGGACGTGTGTGCAACCACGGATGCATCGCTGCTTTGCGGTGCTGGACTTGGTGGTGCTGGACTTGCTGGAGCTGGATCTGATGGACGTGCTGGAGCCGGACCTGCTGGACTTCATCACGATCTTGAGATAAGCAAGTGTACGACTATATCATCCACGAGTTCCAACTTGTTAACAAATCTTTGTTGTCTTCAAGGGTAAGTTCTCTATGGATGTATATCCACCCGTTGCTTGTATCTAGTAGATAGATCTTGGCGTATAGTTCCCATCGTAGGAATTTTTTTGTTTTCTATGCTGCGAACCCAACAGTGGTATCAGAGCCTGATCTATGCATAGGTGCTTTGCACGAGTAGTACATATATGTTTATATGTGGGCGATGATGATTATGTTATTACATCTTCTATGTATTTTGGATATTGGTGGCATAGTGGGATGAAGCGTCCGGACTAACCTTACATGTCATCGCACATGAGACCGGTTCCACGACTGACATGCAACTAGTTTTGCATAAGTGGCTGGCGGGTGTCTGTCTCTCCTACTATAGTTAATATCTGATTTACAACGAGTTGCTAATAACTTAGTTATCATCTTTGTGGTTCCATGTTCGTAGGTAAGACTGGTTCTATCTTCGAAAGCCCTAAGCCACGTAAAACTTGCAATGGATAAATTAGAGGCGTCTAGTTTAGATTATTGCTGGGCTAGTGTCATGATATGGTAATGTTGTAAGTAGATGTATGATAGATACCCTTACAACACACCTAACATATAAGTTCCATAGACCTTGGCCTTACACACAAAGGAATGATAGAGATTATACCATGATGCATATGATAGAGATCAAATGCATGGACCATATCATCCCACTTTGCACATTAGATGTTTGCATCTTATATTGCTTGTTTGGTGTTTTAGTAGCATTATAAGATGATCCCTCATTTAAATATCAAGATAAAATGTGTTCTTCCTTAAGTATGCACCGTTCTATGGATCGTGTTTCGAGACATCACGTGATGATCGGGTGTACTTGACTCTGCGTTTTCATACAAACGGGTGTAAGACAGTTTTACACATGCTAGTACTAAGGTTCTTACTTGGCGAGCCTAGCATGTACAGACATGGCCTCGGAACACGGACCGAAAGGTTAAGCATGAGTCATATAGTTGATATGATGCCCATATTGATGCTCGCCTTTGAAGCTACACCAACTCACGTGATGATCGGACTTGGTGTAGTGGATTTGGTTCATGTAATCACCAAAAAAGCACGAGGGATGTCGTTTTTGAGTGGGAGTTCATTTCTAATTTGGATTAGTCGAACTCAATTTGTCATAAACTAAATCAAAGTGAATTTGCATAATTTGTTGTAGTCATTGGCGTTTGTTCACTACCTTATGCTTAGTTTTAATTGAGATAATATAACTATAGAATTCTGGATATTTACTTTACGAACTGGTATCGTATTGTTTTGAATGTCAATTTAAAGTTTATAAGTCCTATTGCAAACTTTCAGCAAACTCTATTTACTCCATGAAGTTTAATAAGTAGTATTAAATCAAGAGTAAGAATTCCAATGTTAGTATCTAAAGTATCATGTTTGACTCCATGATTATTGATATTCAAAAGTTGTTTTAATATCAAGATTATGTAGGAGCTGGAAATTGTTTCAGAAACCATCATGTGTGAAAGATATTGTGATATCTGAAACAATGTTTTTGGTTGCATTATGATAGACTATAATTTAGAAAAATACATGTTCTCATATTGTATGAGAATTTTTGAAGGATGGAGATGCTAGGCATCCGGATCTCCCAAAAATGATTTGGGAACTAACATTATACTCACGATTCATCCTTATAGGCTATAGTAGCTTGATCATGAAAGTTGTCATGATAAGGATGAATACAAGATGTAAGTAAAATGTTTACTACACTAAAAGATTACTAAAGAATGGATTTTTGAAAGAATGCCAAACATTTGATGATGGTGATCCACTTCAAAGTGCAAGTCCAAAGGTATTAGTGTTTGACTATATATGCTTTGTACTATGTGTCATGTGAATGACACCACTATTGATGTTGATAGATTCTTTTAAAAGGAAAAGGAAATGCTGAAAGAGAATCTATAAAATATTTGGGGGAAAAGAAAAAGTTGGAGATGTACAACTTAGGTATATAGAAGATATAAATGTTACGGTTGTATTCCTTGCTTGTTAAACAATGTGGTTCTTAGGTATTGGATACCGGTATTGGATACCAAATTGGTTGGTATGAAGTGTCATACAGGACAACACAATTCATGAACTGCAATGGCCTAAGTAACTAGCAAGAGAATAAGTGATGATGTTCATCGAAAACAAATAAAGTGTTGTTGTGTTTTTCGTTGTCATCAAACCTAGCCTTCAAGATTTGTTTTAATAATTGTTATTTTTTTCCGGTATTATGAGAACAATGGTTGTTAAAATAATTACTGTATTCCATAAAGGATGGATGAACTTTTACAAGTCTAGTGGGAGAAATCACATCCATAAACACTATTGCTAAAATGTCGCAAGACAAGTGATTGAAAGATCACTTATGAAGTGACATCACTGTTTAAATTATATTGGAAAGAAAACATGAAGAAACTCCATGTTGATGGATTTTTGGAGTCTTTGATTTTGATCAATTGATGCTTGTGAAACTTTCCTCGAGATAATTGGAACTCTGTCCATAGGCCAAAGAGGAACAGATGACTAACTTATTGGATATTATACATATTGATGTATATAGTCCATTATATGTAGCCATATGCGATGGATCTTTTTTCTTCATATGCTTTCTCTAGAAATTTGAGTGAATATATTTATATATTTACTTAATAAGGAAGAAGTATGAAACATTTGAAAATTGTTCAAAGTTTCAAGATGAAGTGGAAAATCATTGTAACAAGAAAATAAAGAGTTTATGATTCGATCATAAAGGAAAATATTTGAGTTACATGTTTAGCAAAACACCTAAGATTTGCGGAATTGTTCCATGATTTATGTTTCCCGATAAACCATAGGAGTATGGCATATTCAAGAGATGAAATCAAACCATGTTTGACATGGTAAGATCAAAGGTGTCATTTATAAAACTGCCATTGTGTTTTAAGGATTGAAGCTTTAGATACTACCGCTTTTACACTAAAAAGAGCACCATCGTGATCCATTGAAATGACACCATACAAGTTATGGTTTGGGATAAAACCCGAATCGTCTTTTCTTAAATTTTGGTGTGCTATGCATAAGTAAAAAGTTTACAACCAAAGTCGTATAAACACGTCTTTGTAGGTTATCCCAAAGAATTTGTTGGGAATTTCTCCATAACACCAAGGACAAAAGAGTTTGTTACTTGGAACGTCAAGTTTCTTGAGAAGGAATTTTTCGCGAAAAGTTAAGTGGGAGGACAATAGAACTTTGATAAGGTTGCTGAACCTTAGCTATATGTGCTAAGTAGCGCAGCGCTGGAAAGTGTCCCCGTGGCGGCCACAATGCTCATGGCTCCCGTGGTTACAAAGGGTGTGATCTCGGAGATTAGAGTTCCTATTGAACCGTGTGTGTCGGTAAGAATCAAATAGTGTGATTTGATAAACAAGTCGTTATTGTTTCGACAATGATGAACCGACTACATTCAAAGAAGAGATGATGTGCCCTAACTCCATAAAATGACTAGAAGTCATAGAATCCGTGATAGTATCCATACACGAGAAATCAAGTTTTTGAACTTGGAAGACCCTCCGGAAAGACGTGAAGCCTATCGGTCGTGTTTGGATCTATAAAGAAGTATACATGGATGTTTAACATCTATGAAATAGTTGACATGTCGGAAAGAAGTTTACGGCAATGTTCAAGGAGTTGACTATGACAAGATTTGATCTTTCATAGCGATATTTAGTCTTGACGGATTAATGTAGCAACCACTACATATAATTTGGTATATGGTAGTTGAATAAAAAAACAAGGTTCTTCTAATAGAATGGTTACCTAGGACGTGTACATGACACAGTCCGAAGGGTTTTTTTAATCCAAAGGGTGCTAAAAGGGCATGCAAACTTCAATAGTTGAAATAAGCATAGCGGAGTTGGAATCTTCACCATGATGAAACTGTTAAAAGAGTTTAAATTCATCGGAGATGATGAAGATGCTTGCATTTGCAAGAAATTAAGTGGGAGCGCTGAGACATATTTCTAATACATTATGTAGAGAACATATTGTTGATTGGAAATGATATATCTTGTATTGACACAAGTTAAGAATTTCATTAAAATAAGATTTCGATGAAAGACTTGGGCAAATACGGAATATTAGGCATCAATATCTATATGGATAGATTGAGGCGCTAATATGGTTGTGCCAGACATACATATATGAGATATTGAAAGGGTTCAATATGGAAACAACAAGAAAGGTTCTTGCTGCATGGAAAGGATTGTATCAAGATTCAAGTGTTTCAACACTTGGTGAGTAAAATCACATGAAGATTTTGATCGATTATACCATGATATGTATATATCTAGATATGTCCTATGCTCTAAATGTTATGAGCACATACCAGAATGATTCATAAGATGATTGATACATTCCAAATGTATCTATAATTTTTGATGTTCCATGCTTGGTTTTATCTACTTTCTTGTGTTTTGTCCACACTTTGGAGTACTTTTCATATGATTTCTTGGACTAACCTATTAACAAGTGCCACAGTGCTAGTTGCCTGTTTTCTGCTGTTTTTGGTTCCAGGAAAGTCAGAAAATCAATATTCTCGGAATTGGACCGGAGAAAAGCCAAAGTTGATATTTTCCCGGAAGACTCACGGAGCCAGAAGGAGAGTCGGAGAGGGGCCACAGGGTGGCCACACCACCCCATGTTGCGGGTCCCCCAGGCCGCGCCAGGGCATGGTGTGGGCCCCCTGTCCACCCACCGACCTTGCCCTCTGGCCTATAAGAAGCCTCTCGAGGCATAAACCCTAAATCGTCAAGCCTCCAGCCACGAAAAGTTCCGCAGTGCCGCCGACACCGAAGGGGAGATTCGGGGGACAGAAAGTCTCTGTTCTGGCACCCTGCCGAGACGGGGAAGTGCCCCCGGAGCCATCTCCATCGATCTCCACCACCATCTCCATCACCATTGCTGATCCCCATGATGAGGAGGGTGTAGTTCTCTCTCGAGGCTAAGGGTTCTACCGGTAGCTATGTGTTCATCTCTCTCTCTCTATGCATGATCATATTGTGGTCATGAGCTTGTAATCTATAGATCTACCTTTCTACTCAAGTGCTTTAGTAGATCTCTGCTCTCCCCATGTGTGTGAAAGTGACAGCGTGCTCACCATGGTGGCACTTAGGCTAGAGATTACAAATACTTGTTATGAGTTATATTTGGAGTTGGATGTCTTTATGAAATTGTGGTGTTTGTTGGAACCATCTAGTGCTCAAGGTGACAGTGTGGGGTTATCTAGATGGGAAAGGCTTACTTTGAGGTGTGCTGTTATAGCCCTACAAATCGATTAGAGTGTCCAACCGGAGAGTAGTTAAGAGTAGTATCATAAAGAGAAGATATTTATAGAGAGTGTTCACTAGTGAAAGTATGATCCCTAGGCCTTGTTTCTTAGAATTTATACTGTAGCATCCCAATTGTCTAACAATTGTAATGCTACTTGGTCTAGTAAGATAATGGCTACTTCCTATATATAATTGTTGCATCATAAATATATCATGCTCATGTCATCATGCCACCTTGCATTTGAGCATCATATAAAACCCTGTTTCTTTGGTTCTTCTCTCATATGCATTATTAATTGTATTTGCCTCTTGATATTGTATTTGGTTGTTGATATATTGTTTAATTCCCAAGTTGAGTTGGGGGCATATCTTTTATTCCACTCCATCACTTTTCTTTCACCACCTTATAATTCCACCATCCCTTTTACCCATGAGCTTGCAATTCTTTTTCTTTTAATTTTATTCTAGATCATGTGGTGGGGTGGATCTAATCCAATTCTTTTGCTTGGCCTTATTCCATTTCTTGGGAATGCATAAGAATAATACCATATCATTACTTTTGTTCTCACAAAATAATCATGATATTTACTATTTTGCATGGGCCATGCAATCTTCATCACCACCTTTTATCCCATTGGGTTTTCCTTTGTTTATTGGATCTTTTCTTTGTGAATCATCTCCATCCCTTCCACCATCCCCATATTCTCTTCAACATCATTTTCTATTTTCATTTACTCCATGCATGATTCAAATGAGGCCTCTTTCCATAACCCTTTTCTTTCTCTTTCTTGGATTCTCCTTCACCTCATCCTAACCTAATCAAAGCCTCATTTTACCCTCTTGGTCGATCTCATAAACACTTTTCAAAACCTAAACATCTAACAAAATTCTAACCTAGCTATCTCTCTCTATTTTCCTCTAACCTAGTCCTACTTAAACCCTAACCTCTACCACACCTCTCTCATCTCTCCTCTCTCTACCATGCTGTTTTCCATACCCTAGCCACCCTCAGTCCCTAGGGTCCCACCTCAGCTAAACATCTACCCTAACCCTAAAAACTCTAACCCAAGCTACCCCACTTCTAACCTAGCCAAGTGCACCCGAGCTCACCTCCCCTCTCTCTTTTCCTTCTACCTGCCATGCCAGCCCCACCACCACACCGACCCCACCTGCAGCCCTCTCCTGCCCTGCCTGGCTAACCAGGTCGAGCCCCAGCTCGACCACGTGATCGAGGAGAAAAGGAAAGGGCCGAAGCCACTTTTCCCTACCCCGTGCCCACACGCCATCTCCTTCCTCTCTCTCGCTTGCCCTCATCCACACGGCTCTCCTACATCGCCCAGATCCGCCCAAGCCCTGCCCTCTCCTTCCCGTTCTTCTTCACCGTCGCCAGCACCTGCCGCCAGTCGCCGCCGTCTACTCCTGCGTCTCGTCGTTCCGGCCGGCGTGTGCGTCGTGGAGGTGGCCTGGGAGACCAAGGAGACCTCCCTACTGCTCCCTGTACGCGTCGACGAGGAGGAGAAGCCCCAAGAGGGCCAGTACCTGCGTCGTCCCATCGAAACCCTAACCCGCCAGGATGCCTGCAACCCCGACGATCCTCTGCGCCACTCCCCGATCTGACTCCACCGACCAACCCGCGGTGAGCCCCTCTACCGCCCTGACATACTCCGCCTCACCGGGCAGCCCTGGCCGCGTCAGTCATTTCGACGAGCGACCTCAGTGCGTCGCCGCTCGTTGCTGTCTGCATGCTCCCGTGCCGCGTAGCGCCTCAACTGGTCGCGTAGATACTCCCTAACAACTACCCCTTCCTAGCCCAGCGGTAGCCGCCGCCCGCGTACGCCAGGTCGCGGGATCGAATCCCCGCTGCGCCGCGCCGTGCGTGCCGTCAGTCCGTCAGAGAACGAGAAGATAAACAGTACCGCGCCCCCCCCTTTTTCAGAAAACCCCCTAGCTTTTTATCTGCTCAACCCGCGCTCCTCGCTAGCCCCACCTGTCAGCCGCCGTGGCCTTCTTCCAGAAAACCCCCCAGCCTCTTATTATCTTAACCCGTGCTCCAGTTCGGTCCCACCTGCCAGCCTCTGCGAGTTCGTTCACTATCACGTGGGCCTCAGTCGGTTGGTCCCACCTCGCAGTCGCACGGGCTAGGCAGAGCCCCGGTGTGAAAAGTTTTTTGCGCGCGTGTGTCCCGCCAGCAGCTGGCCCACCCGTCAGTGGCTATGGCTGGGTCGGGCTGAGTAACAAAAGTCTGCCCTGTTGTCTGTTTTAATTAAACCTTTTCCAAAATTGATTTAAAATTCAAATTCAAATCAGATTTAAATAACCTTTCAAATATAAATCCAAATAATACAAATAATATATATTTTTGAATTAGAAAAATGTGAGGACTTCAAATATGCCCTTCAAAATATTATTTGAACAGTTTAAAATTTCGAGATGATTAAAATTACAATAAAATGCCCTTTTCCTTAATTAATTAATAACTTTAATTCTACAACTCCAAATTTGACAAATAATATGTCTAAATCGATCAGCATGACGAGCCCGTTCTATCTATGCAGTCCTTGTTCTGATTTGAAGCATGCATCATGTTATTATTAAAAATCTGAACTGTTTATGACAATAAAACTTGGTTAAATAAATAATAAAATGCTTTATTTCTTGTATCCACACCTCACCTTTGCCATGCTACTTTAATGCCATGTAAATTGTGCATCATTCATCATGGCATGCTTGTTTGCTTGTCGCACTTTAATTCATATGCTTGCGCACTTTATTTATGTTGGCCCTTGTTTGTTTGGTTCTTCTTCGAATAGACGCCCAGCAGGAGAATTACCAGGAATCACAGGAGTACTACCCAGATCCATCTCTCGCTTCAACTGAGCTGCCAGGAAAGCACTACCACATGCTTGCATACATACAGTACCTATTGCCTCTATCTTGTTCTTGCATCATTGAGTCGCGATTGCATTAAATTGAACCCCAAGTACTGCATAGCCTTTACTTTTAAACCCCACCGAAGCTTGTTCCTCCATCCCATGAGCCATTACTGCAGGAGTTGTTTGAGCCATGCGAGTCGTAGCAAAGCATGTGTAGGGTATGTGAGTGTCTGATGAATAACGAGGTACCTAAACAACTTAACCTGAGTAGTAATGGGATAACTAATAAAAGAGGCACCGGTGAGCAATATCTGCTATTTGGTTTTTCATGCTCACTTGTGTCCCGTAGGACCCCGAGTACTTGATTCCTGTTCCTTGACTATTCACACTATCCACATCCGGGAGGCCTTATGGACCCCCCTGAGCTAGAGCTTGATTCATTCTTATTTCTTGGGGCCAGAAAGTAGTTTGGGGCTTTGTTACTATCCTATACTTATGCCATGCTTTACTGTTTTATTAAGATTGTGCGTGGAGCACCTGTACTGTTTTGGATGCGGAGTGTTTTCGCGGTATCGACAAGCCCAGTCACACTTTCAGGTTCCCAGTCATTTACAACCATTGACGCAAACCTTGGTTCCATCTCGGAGCCGGCCAACTTCGTTGCGGGTAGCTTAATGGGGTGGCCCCCTGAAATATTTATGAATCCTGTGATCGCTTTGTCGTGAATGCCTCGTTGGGTTTTGAGTTGGTTTTTCCGAGGTTGATCGAGTGTGTGTTGCTATTCGTGCACCCCTGCAGGGTAAATCTTTCTGAAAGCCGTGTCCGCGGTTATGGACGGCTTGGAGCACAGTTTCTTGATCATAGACAAGTATAACTAAAGTACCGCTTTGAATTTGACTAAGTACTTGACTAGTAATTAGTGCAACGCTCATGGAATGGTTAATAAAACTGCCAACGGATAATGGGGGTTGTTGGTCCGCTTCCTCGTTGCTAAGCGAGGAGGAGGATGGATCTGTTAATTATACTGTTATAACTGTTGTTCTTAATTCACGGACTTCCGTCTATCATTGGTTAGGCGGAAGGTTAGCGAGTATCTGTAGAATTGCTAGGTATTATCTTTTGCTGCAATTGCGTCACCCCAGGTTGTGTCCCCTTTAGTGGCATTAAGACTTGTTGAGTACCCCTAGGGTCTCACACGATAAATTGTTTGATTCAGATGAACAGGTTTACCCGCAAGATGGATACTGGGTGGAAGAGACAAAAGATGTTGGCAACGATCATTCGGTGTAGAGATTCCGGGAACGGGGATCCGTGAGATCTGTGGGCGGGATGTGTTTATTTATGGGGCATCTTATGCCGATTTGCTTCTTATCCGTACTCGGATCTTGTTTTCCGCTTCCGCCTGATACTCTGATGTCTGTTGTATGAGGAGCTATCCTAAATTATTATCTCTATCTAGGATATTTGAATCTTGCCGTATGGTGTTGCAATATTTCTATTTCTTTTAGATGGAATGGCTCTGAGGACTATTGTATGTGGATTGCATACATACTCATTTGTGTATGTAGTTGATCCCTTCGCCTGCCGATTACGCCGCTCGTTCTTGTCCTGATGTTCTGAAAGTGGTTAGGACGGCCGACAGGTCTACCGTGAGTGGCCCTAGGCCCCACCGTACTATTTTAACCACTTTCGTTCATCCAGGCAGGTAACTAAGAGCGTAATTCACCGAGGTAGTTAGAATTGGTATCAGAGCCATCCCGCCCTTCAGGGTCTCAGCCAAAATGGTCGTTGTCAGTCTAGAAAATATTTTGGTAGTTATGTATACTAGGGAAAAAAACGTGAGAGTAGGATTGCTTCCATTTTTCTTCTTACCCACCCACCCACCCTTTTCTGGTAAGGAAGTGTAACGTTTTCAATCCTCTCCTAAAATTCAAACTAGGATTCACGTGTTCTGGGTTCCGTAGTACCATAGGTTGTGTGTGTGTGTGTGAATTCCTTGTCTATCTGTTGCATCCAAATGTTATCACTATCTGCCTTTGGGTTATCAACTGTTGGTACATTCCATACCGACAGGCCTTTGTGAACCGACGCGATCTATTCTGATTCGTTGTATACCGGTGCGATCTATCTTACTCTTTGTTATCCGACGTTATCTTGTTGGGGTGTTCTTTTTCGTAGTTACCAATCTTTAGGTTCATATTAAGAAGAAGGTGTTGGGATATGTGTTTTACTGATTCATGTGCGGAGTAATGATTTGAGTGCGGGATGGAGTCGCGACCATACCACTACTTTTATCATTTGCTTTTGTATATTGAATTAGTAGAGTTACTAATCTTGATTCGTGAAGTGGTTTTGCGCATATAGTGGCATTTTAATGCCGAAATTTGCGGAAATTTTTTCTTTGTTAGTTGTGTACCACACTCCTTGTTCAGTCGTGTGTGTTATGCTTAATATCTTCTAGTTGCCTTGAACTTTGTTGATATTTTAATATGATCTCAGTGAATTGCATCCTTTAATCTTGGTTACTTCCATTTTGGTACTATTTTGGATTATTATCATTCTCCATTATAGTACTGACTTGTGTTTTATATCAATCACAGGATGGCACCACCACGCCGTTCTGAGGAGGACATACCACCTGAACTTGGGGCTGCTTTGGCAAGTATTGCAAATGCTTTGGGCACTATGCAGCAGAACCAGCAGCGCTTCGAGGAAAGCGTGAGGAGGAATGAGTTTGTTCCGCTACCTCCACCTCCCAAGCGAGGAGACATCAAGAGTTTTCTCAAGTTCAACCCACGCTAATTTGAGGTGTCTGATCAGCCACTTGATGCGGATGATTGGCTTCGTGAAGTGTCAAGGTTGCTGATGACTGCGGATGTTCCCGAGCAAGAATGGGTCAAATGTGCCACTCACCTTCTCAAGTTAGATGCAGCTCTGTGGTGGGAAAATTACCTCAAGGCAGATCTCTCTGGTTTTGAGCCTACTTGGGAGCAATTCACTGCTGCTTTCAAAGACCAATATCTGTCAGAAATTGTCATGGAAAGGATGAAGGATGTGTGTCTAAACCTCAAGCAGGGCACTGACAATGTCAACACCTACATTAGAAACTTCATGAACCTTTCTCATTATGGTGGCGATGAGATCTCTGATGACAAGAAGAAGCAAAAGAGGTTTCGGCAAGGCCTCAATGCTTCCATCAAATATGCTATCACTCATGCAAGGCCGGCATATTTTCTGGAACTCCAACATGCAGCTCTGCAGGAAGAAGCAAGTAGGCAAGTGTTTGAGGAGTCAAAGAAACACAGCCGTGATACAGCAAGCTCTTCTGCTATGAAAGCTCCTTCTAAGCGTCGTGTCTGGGTTCCTAACACCCCACCGTCGCTCCCTGCTCCACCAAGACCGTCAAGCTACGCACCAAGGCCACCAAACTCCTTCACTGCGGCTCCCAGGGGCTACAACCACAACTACCCTGGAGCGCCTGGCGGAGTCCCTGGCTACGTTGCTCCACGTCCACCTGGTGCTTGCTATACTTGTGGAAACACTGGGCATCGGCACTGGAATTGTCCAATGAACAACAAAGCTCTTCCACCACCACCTCCAAGACCTGCGGCAAGTTCTTCTATGATTCGTGCACCTCCACCTCGGGCTCTCAACATCAACACCAAGCCTGGGTCTACGGTTGCTCGTGCCAACTGTGTCAACGCCGCTCAAGCTAAGCATGCTCCTGGAGTTGTGATGGGTATGCTTCCTGTTAACTCAGTTCCTGCACGAGTTTTGTTTGATTCTGGCGCATCGCATTCTTTTGTTTCTCACAAATTTGCAAATGAGAATGAGTTAGCAATGGATCCTCTCCCCAAGCGTTTAATGGTCCTTTCTCCTGGAGCAACAATGGCATCTTCTAAAATCAGCCATAACAATCAAATTGAGATTGGTGGTTCTTCATTTCCGGCTTCCTTAATTTTTCTGGGCAATTCTGATATTGATGTTATCTTGGGCATGGATTGGTTAACAGCAAATGCAGCTGTAATTGATTGTGTTGAACGTTCGGTTTCTCTGAAAATTCCTGAAGGCCGTATAGTATATTCTCCAAGTCTGACTCCTGCAATTCAGCTTTATTCTTTGGCGGCTCTGAATGATGATGCTATGGAAGGTATTCAGAGTGTTCCTGTAGTCTGTGAGTTTCCAGATGTTTTTCCTGAAGAGTTGCCAGGTATGCCTCCGGATCGTGAGGTTGAGTTTGTCATTGAACTTGAACCTGGTACCGCTCCTATTTCCAAGCGGCCTTATAAAATGGGTCCTGCTGAGTTGGCTGAACTCAAACGTCAATTGGATGAACAAGAGAAGTTGGGTTTCATTCAGCATAGTACTTCTTCTTGGGGTAGTCCAACCATCTTTGTGAAGAAGCGAGACAAGACTGATAGACTTTGTGTTGACTATCGGGCACTCAATGCTAAAACAATCAAGAATAAATATCCCCTTCTGCGGATTAATGATCTCTTCGATCAGCTGGCTGGAGCTGTGGTATTCTCTAAGCTGGATTTGAGAAGTGGATATCATCAAATCAAGATTCACAAGGAAGATGTTCCTAAAACAGCTTTCACCACCCGCTATGGCCTGTATGAGTACACGGCCATGTCTTTCGGCCTCACCAATGCACCTGCCACCTTCTCGAGGCTTATGAACTCAGTTTTCATGGAGTATCTTGATAAGTTCGTTGTGGTCTATCTGGATGACATTCTAGTCTATTCTAAGTCAAAGGAAGAACATGAAGAACACCTTTGGTGTGTCCCAAACAAGCTTCGTGAGAACCGCCTGTATGCAAAGTTCTCCAAGTGTGAATTCTGGCTGCCTCAAGTCACATACCTTGGTCACGTCATCTCTGCCGAACTAGTGCACCTATACACCTGACAAGTGTATTGGGTGTGTTGGGGACACAAGAGACTTCTTGTATCTTGATTGCAGGATTGCTTGAGAGGGAATACCTTTGACCACTTCCTCCCTGAGTTCGATAAACCTTGGGTGATCCACTTAAGGGAAAACTTGCTGCTGTTCTACAAACCTCTGCACTTGGAGGCCCAACAACTGTCTACAAGAATAGAAGTGCGTAGACATCAATGATCATTGGACGATAGTAAAGATATTCTTATGAGCTTTGGAAGAACTAAGAATATATCATGTATAAGTGACAAATAGTTAAAAGGAGTTCATTGTAAAGTGCTACATTGATACTAGTTTTTTCACAAGATACAAAATTAAAATTTTATCTCAATTTAGACTATGGGTGGCACAATGTAATGGAAAGGATGTTCCATGATGGATTTGGATGAGTTCCAACGTTGAAACATTGTGACAGATACTACAACAAAAAGGGTAAGTATATGACTGCTATAGTAGCAGCAAAGGAGGGAATTTGTGTTATGTAGTTTGTTATCAAACTAGGTGTGGTTCAAAGTGGGCTAATACTATGAAGATATATTGTATGACAACAATATCAACATATTTTAACCCGAACGAACTAAATGTCTCACCAAAGGACCAAATTTATACAATGCCATCTCATTTGAGAATGAGTGATGCATAGAGACGCAAAGACATGCAAATACACACGAACCTAAAAGTTCCAGATCCAAAGATTATGTTAACCACTAGCAAATGCGTATATTCAACACCTAGGTGTTGTATATACAAGTTTACAAACTAGATTATTGACTCTAGTGCAAGTGGGAGACTGAAGGGAATATGCCCGAGAGGCAATAATAAAGTGGTTATTATCTTATTCCATGTTTATGATAAATGTTTATTTTGCATGCTATAATTGTATTAATTGGAAACGTTAATACATGTGTGTTTAATAAACAAAATACAAAGTTCCTAGTACTGCCTCTCATATAAACTAGCTTGTTGATTAACAAGATGATCAAGGTTTCCTGATCATGGACACTGGATGTTGTTAATAACGAGATCACCACATTGGTGGAATGATGTGGTGAACATTCATCTGAAGTATAGCATTACGATCAGAGTCATTATGTTTATATTGCTATAACATCATATGAAGTAATCTTAGTACTTAGACCATGAGATCATGTTAATTGCTAACACCGGAAGAGTATCTTGATAACATCAAATGTCACACCGTAACAGGGTGACTATAAAGGTGGGTTCAGTGCTACGAAGGTGTTATGTTGAGGCTCATGGATCAAGAGTGGGATTTGTCCATCCCGATGACGGATAGATATACTCTGGGCCCTCTTGGTGATATCACATTGAAATAGCTTGCAAGCAAGTGATGTGATCACTAGAATGTTATATCACGGGAACAAGAAAAGAGTGCATGTCGGTAACGAGATCAAACTAGGTATTTGGATGCCAATGATTGAATCTCGGACATGTAATATATCGCGAGACAAAGGGATTTAATTACGACGTTAAAGGTTCACACGATCACAAGAGTCATCGTTGAATATGTGGGAGTCAGTACGGATCTCTAGGTCCCGCTGCTGATTATTGATCGGAGAGGGGTCTCGATCATGTCTGCATTATTCGCGAACCGTAGGGTGACACACTTAAGGGATACCGACACCATTTGGAGAAAATATGTTTCAGATAAAGATTTAAGAAAGCGCTGGAATTATTTCAATAAACAACAAAACTGTTTCGGGTGAAATTGCTGAAATTGGTTCTGCATGTAATATTGAAATGTTGCAGGGGGTTTTATGTGAATGTTTGTTAATTAAAGTAATTAACAAAATTCTTAATAAAATTAAAAAAAGAGTTTTATTAAATGAGAGAGCATTAAATTTGGAGAAATTTAATGCATTTAAAGTGGAGACTTTAAAAGAGAATGTGAAGGGGCATTTTAATGTGGAGGGGGTTACCACCACATGAATGGGGGAGCTGAAGGGACACCCTCCCCTCCTCTTATAAAAGGCCCCCTCTCACTCCTTCTTCCTCACATCTCCTCGTGAAGGATCTCTCTCGCCTCTAGTTATTCCCCATGGTCTCGGATTAGCGAGATACATGTTGTAGCATCCCATCTGTCTAACATCTGTAATGCTGCATGGTCTAATAATAAAATGCTACCTTCCTACATATAATTGTTGCATCATAAGTATATCATGCTCATGTCATCATGCCACATTGCATTTGAGCATCATATAAAACCCTTTTCATTTGGTTTTTGTCTCATCTACATTTATCAATTGTATTTGGGTCTTAATAAAATGTATTTGCTTCTCGAGGAATTGTTCATGCCCAAGTTGAGTTGGGGGCATCTCTCTTTTAACTCCACCACCTTTCTTTGTCACCACCTTATAATTCCACCATCCATAGCATGTGTGGGATTTTGCATCTTATTTGGTTTTTTTCTAGCTCACACCTATTAGGATGGACCTTGTGTCACATTTTGGATCTTCCATATGGGTTGTTTCGAATGGAGAGCATGACTAAATATAAGTGAGTCCAACTACCTTCTTAGTGGAACCACACACTAATATGGCCTATTTATAATCACTCATGCTTGATTTAGTTCAGACCATATGAGGGATTCAACTTGTTAAACCATGCTTGGCCTTTACCCAATTTTGGATGCATGCATCAAATATGGTAGCCTTTTGAATTATATTTGTTTTTACAAGTACAAGGAGAGTCTACTTGATCATGCATGGCCCATGCAAGAAAACCACCTTGTTTTATCTCTTGTTTCCTTTGGGTATATGGGTTATTTGAATTGAGGAAAATCATTTGAATTAATTCAAATCAATCTCCAAGGATAAACCATCATCCCTCATGTTCTCTTATGGGTGCTTGAGTTTGCATTTTATTTGGGAATTCTTTACCTTGTGGCCTTGCTCAACATCTTCTAATCTTGCCTTTTCTTCGCTAGCTATCTATTCTACCTAGGTTTCCATCCCCCACCCGAGCGCTATGTGCTTTGTGCATGTGGGAGTTTCTCCCCACCACCATCCCTTGCCATGACCACCCTCCTCTCAAGCTTGCAAAGCAAGTTGATCTTGCCCCTCTCTTGTTTCCCTCCCATCTCACCACCACCACCTGATCCTACCTTCCCCCCTCTTGCTGAGCCTGGTTCCAACCGAACCATCTCGAGGGCATGTCCACCTAAACCATGTGCACCACCCTACCATGCTGAGCCACCCCATCCCTTGCCGAGCTGGCCCTGGCCGTTTTCCTTGCTGGCCAAGAAGGTCTGGACCCAGCCAGCTCGCCAAGGCCTGTCCAACCGAACCCCACCCGAGAGAGAGGGAGGGAAAAGGTAGCCTAGTTGCTTTGCAACTCACCGAGCCACCCATGTGCAACCCCTCCCTCCTTGTCCTTATCTACCCCACCCCGGCCTAGAAGTGACCTCCAGATCTCGCCTGGGCGCTGCCCTTCACCACCCGGATCCCCACCGCCTGCTAGCCATCGCCACCATCTACCCACCGCCACCTTCGGTCTACCTCTAGTCGCCGACGCGGGGGGAAGTGGGCGTGGAGTCTGGTTGTCGAGGAAGGTCGAGGAGGACCCCACGAGGCCGCCTGTACCCGTCGTCGAGGAGGAGAAGGACCGAAGCCGGAGATACCCGTCGAGCCCGAAGCAAAACCCTAGGTCGCCGTGCGTCAGCGTCGTCGTCGTCTTCCCATGCCCCGACCCGATCCAACGCCGCCAGCATTACTACAGGGGGAGCCGCTGATCCTCCAAGACAAGCCCCTCCTTGCTGTCTATTCCTGGTAGCGCCGGTCTTTCCGTCGAAGGCTCTCGGTGCACCGACGTTCGCTGGTGTTTTTACGCCGTCGCCTCGCTGTTTGTACTTCTGGCCGCACAGCCGTTCCCTAGCACCAACCTCAGCCCACCGCAGTGGTAGCCGTCGTCTGCGCGTGCGTTGCGTCGCAGGTTCGATCCGCGCCGCACCCTGTGTTCTTCGAGCGGCAGTTTCCGTCAGATAGGCAGGGAAGAAAAACAGTAGCAGTGCTCCTTCTACACGAAACCCCCTTGGCGTTTTTGTTTTTCCACCCGTGGTCCATCCCTGGCCCACTAGTCAGCCACAACGCCGGTGACGTTTTTACAAAGAGGCTCCCCACCTTTTCTAAGCTTCGCCCGCAGACTCGGATCGGCCACGTGTCGCTATTCCTCTCGCTCGCCCGCGCGTGGCCCCGCAAAGCGTCCGGTCCCACCTGTCATTCGCTGTGGCTAAGCACAGCCGCGGTGAGAAAAGTCCCCCCCCCCCCCCCCCCCCCCGCGGTAGCTGTGTCAGCTGGCGCTGACTCAGCGCCTGGCCCACACGTCTGTGTCTGTGGCTAGCTATGCCCTAGTACAGAAAGTCCCAACACCTTTTTCTGTTAATAAAATAAATCCAGGAAATTGCTTTTATGTTTTGATATCCAGAAATTAATAACTTTATTTTTGTAATTCCAAATAATACAAATAATATATGTTTTTGAATCAGAAAAATGTGAGGATTTCAAATATGCCATCCAAAATATTGTTTGACTAATTTAAATCTTCGAAAATGTTTAATTTGCAATATATGCCGTTTTCCTCAATTAATTAATAACTTTAATTCTATAATGCCAAATTTGACAAATAATATGTCTAAATCGATCAGCGCGACGAGCCCGTTCTGATTATGCATTCCACGATATGAATTGAATCATGCATCATATAAATATTAAATAATTAGAACTGTTTATGGTAATAAAACTTGGTCAAATAATTAATGAAATGATTTATTATTTTCCCCACACCTCACCCTTGCTATGCTATGCCATGTAAATTGTGCATCATTCATCATGGCATGCTTGGTTGCTTGCCGCATTTTATTCATATGCTTGCACACTTTATTTATATTGGCCCTTGTTTGTTTGGTTCTTTTCGAATAGACGCCGAGCAGGGGAATTATCAGGAATCCCAGGAGTACTGTGGCATCCCGCTAAAACCACTACTAGAAAATCGCTGTGTTTTTGTGCATTGCATCATCATGACCTCATGCTCATGTCATCATGCCACATTGCATTTGAGCATCGTCATCATCTTGCATGGTTTTGTCTAAAACTATTTTTGAAAAGCCTGATTTTGTTTTCTAAACGCCCCATCTTTTATTCAAACGATAAACCTGGGCTTGTCCAGAATATTTCGTTTTGTCTACAAACGGTTTGAAAAAGCCTTTTTAATCACAAATAAAATTTTATATTATTTTTAGGGGGCAGCCGAACCAGGCCCAAACCGGCCCAGCCGGCCACCCCTAGTAAAGAGCAGACCCTAGTCTAAATTACCCAACCTAACCCCTACCCTAATCCCCTCACCAACCCCCTCCCACACGGCCACACACACACCCGCACCCCCCACACATGCACACCACACTGCGCGCCAGCCAGACTTAGCGGCACCCCCCACCTGCCCTGTTCCCCATCCCCAGGTCCACCGGAACCCCTGGCCCCACCTCCCTACCACCGACAGCCTCGCCACCAACCACGTCTCTCCTCTCGATCCCCACCATCCCGTACTCCCTCACGCCTACCAACCCCGTGACGCGTTCCCCTCCTTCCTCGCCACCGACGGCAGCCGTGCGCCGCCTCCTAGACCCCGCGCGGCCCGCATCGCCGGCTCTCCCTCTCCTCGCCGGCCAGGGCCGCCTGTTCGACCTCCTCCAGCGCGCCACCGCTCTGCGGGCTCCTGTCGCCTGCAGGCCCACGCCGCCGGCTCTTTCCCATGGCAAGCTCGCTGTCATAGAGCTCTGGCCGCTCCCTCGTCGGCCTCTCCATCGCCCTACCCACGCACCCTCCTCGTTCTCGCCTCGCCCCGCCGTGAGCGCCGCTGCCCTGCATCTCGCCGCCGCCTCCCGTCCCCGTTCCTTGGAGCACGACCACCGCCGCGCCGCGGTCGACCTCGGCCGCCTCCTCCTATGGCCCCCTCGCCTCCTTCCCGGAGCTCCCTACCTTGCGCCTCCTCCCTGCCGACAAGGACTAGGCCCCGCGCGCCCATGGACCCTGCTGCCCTGCCGCCGGAGGTCCTCCTCGCGACCTCTACCTCTACAGGCCACCCCGCGCCCCGGTGCCGGGCCCAGCGCGACCGCGCCTGCCCGTGCCGTGCCTTCCCTGTGCTGGCCCGCGACCCGGTCTTTCGCCTCCTCCTCGCGTCGTTCGGCTTCCCGCCGCTACGGCAAATTCGTCCTCGCCGTCTTCTGTCGCCGTGGGGTGCCTCGACCTCGTCTTCAGCACTGGGTGTGCCTCCCCGTCGCCCCTGCTGCAGCTGGTGCATCCTCTCTGCTATGACGCGCTGCCTGCGCCGCCCTCCTCCCATGCAACAACTCGCCCGAGGTGCTCTGTTCGACCCGTCCCTGTGACACATCGAGTTGTAACAGTCCAACATATCTGCTAGCGGCGTGTGTATTTCCTGGACGCCTCAAAGACCTCCACGGGTTCTTTGTGCACGCCCGTGCAGCCACATCTCCCGCTGTCAAGAGCTCCTCTGGTTCATGTTCGCGTGAAGCCTAGGCAGTAGTGTCGACAATCTTCCCTATGATCGAGTACCAAATCTTGGACAAGCTCGACAGACGCACAGTGACATCCTGCCAAGACCTTCCTCGTACAACACCAGCACGTCAAGATCTTCAACATGGTTTCTGTCGACAAGATCGGCTTTGCCAAGTACCCACTTCCGCAAGATCTTCCGGAAGACATTGTCACCCGAAGACCAAACCCTGGCGCGCCAAGTTCTCCGACCCCGAGGACCGATCCATCGGATGCGACAAGACCTCCTTCTCGGAACCACCAAGTACTTCCTCTTGGACGCCAAGGCCCGAACCCGAAGACTGCCAAGATCACCGCCAGATACGCCAGATACGCCAAGACCAACCCGGTATGCGGACCCGACAAGAGCTTCGAGACGACAAGATCGACACCGACCAGGGCGAATCCGATGAGCCGCCGACGCCGAACCAAGTCCTTCTTCCCGGAACGCCAAGCTCTCCTTCCGTTGTTCGAGACCGATCCCGTCGAACCGTTCCCCCCGTCGAACCCTGAGACCGGACCCCGGACCCCCGGAACCCAAGATCTTCCGAACCTAGATGTGTGACCCTAAGCCTCTATTTTTATAATATGACATATACCTGTCGCATCATTAAATCATCATGCTTGCATACATGTCATCTGGTGGGTTGGGTTAAATAGTCGATTCACCTAAATTAAATATGGAGTCCATATGTGGGCTATTCTAGTCTTATTCCGGACTCCATTTAAATTTGTGTAGCGAACCGATGCCATGTTTCGCCTTGCTAAGCCAACATTTAATTTGCGGGGTATCTAAATAACTGGAGCCGATTAATTAATTGTCGGGACCCCGGTTCCGCTTAATACTGCCTAATTGCACTGCATCTGCATCATATCATAATCATGCCGAATCTTCTGCCGTAGTATTAAATATTGCATCCGGTTTCTTCTAGTGTTTGCTTCTTCACGCATTAGGCCGATGAGTTGATGCGAGTACCGACAATTTCTCCGGATATGATCCTTCGACAGTGTTTCCCAGGCGAGCATCTCTCCTCCTTCTACCTATTTTGCATTTATAGTCTTTATTTCCTCCCGTTGATCTATTGCTATCCGTGTCGCGATGCTTTAGTTTCCGTGCACCAATTATATCCCATGCAGCCTCTATATTTCCATGGAAACCTCCTAATACCTATTGTTTGGTAGATAGCTAGCCTTGCGAGTCGTAGTTGCTTGCTCAGGTGCGATCTCGTGTTGTCGAGTATCACAGTTGTTGGTATGCTGGAATATGTTTATGGTGGAGATGATCATGTCTTTAATTACAACTATTAAATTGCTGTGATAACTAATGAAAGAGGCACCGGTGGGCAATATATGTTATTTGGTTTTTCATGCCCACTTGAGTCCCGTAGGCCCCGAGTACTTGATACCTGTTCCTTGACTATTCGCACTATCCACATCCGGGAGAGTCTATGAATCCCCCTTAGCCAGAGCTTGATTCATTTCTTATTTCTTGGGTCCACAAACTAGTTTGGGGTTTTGTTACTATCCTGTACTAATGCCATGCTTTACCGTTTTATTTACGATTGTGCGTGGAGCACCTGTACTGTTTAGGATCGTGACACGTTTTCGCTTCATCGAGAAGCCCAGTCACACTTTCGGGTTCCCAGTCGTTTACAGCCGTCCACACAAACCTTGGGTCCGTCTCGAAGCCGACCAACTTCATTGCGGGTAGCTTAATGGGGTGGCCCCCTGAAATAATTATGAATCCTGTGATTGCTTTGTCGTGAAAGCCTCGTTGGGTTTTGATTTGGTTTTTCCAAGGTTGATCGTGTGTGTGTTGCTATTTGTGCACCCCTGCAGGGTAAATCTTTTTGAAAGCCATGTCCGCGGTTATGGACGACTTGGAGCACAGTATCTCGATCATAGACAAGCATAACTAAAGTAGTGCTATACACTTGACTTAATATATGACTAGTAATCAGATTCAACTATCACGGAATGGATATTAAAATGCCAACAACTGGTGGATCTGGGGTTGTTTTGTGACATGCTGTACCTGCCTAGTAAGTATTGCAACTCCAATGGAATGTGATAAAAGTGCCAACAATTGCTGGGTTTTGGGATTCCTCAGGACAATTATATCTGACTAGTAAATGTTCCAACTACAACGGAATGGTGATTAAAACTGCCCACTACTTATGCTATCAGGATGACTCATGCTATCTATATCTGACTAGTAAGTGCTTCAACTATAATCAAATGAATAAAACTGCCAACTGTGTGAGTTCCTCGGTTTGACTTCCTCGTTTGGTCTCGAGGGGAAAATACCAGGATCGGTATGTTTGGTGTTAGTATCAGGTAGGATCCGAATAGGTCTTTCTTACCCCTCTCTAATAGCCGACAGATGAATCGAGTCTCTATAGGTTGTTTAGTGCATGCTACGCTGCCGTTCACTCCACCATACCTATGTAGGCGAGAGCCGCCGAATTCTAGCCTCGCCGTGTACTGGCCTCAGTACTGACGCTCCTCTTTTTCCTTTGCCCTTTGTCAGCACCCCTTTGTTTTAGCAGGTTTGAGTTCGACGTCGTTAGTAGGGTTACCCTTCCGGCTTGGCCTGGGCAGGGTTATGGACGCCATTGGTTATTCTTCAGGGCTCTTAGCCCCATTTACATCTTGTCCGTACTCGGACGCTGTAACGTTTTCAAGGTGACTTGGATCTTTGTATTGTATATCTGTGTTCTTGACTCGTTGAGTCGCTGTTGTATATATATCAGTTCTGTGGGTCCCATCGAGGACTGTTGTGTAATGGTATTACTTCGTTTTTGACATGCACGAAAGTGCCTAGTGGGCGTCCTTGAATCGTTTCTATGCAGGTTTGGCGGAAAGGGCTAAAACTTGCATAGGGCCGATTCGAGGGTGTTACAAGTACTACCCAGATCCATCTCTCGCTTCAACTAAGCTACCAGGCAAGCACTACCACATGCTTGCATACATATCGTACCTATTGCTTCTATCTTATTCTTGCATCATGGAGTCACGATTGCATTAAATTGAATCCCAAGTACTGCATAGCCTTTACTTTTAAAACCCACCGAGCTTGTTCCTCCATCCCATGAGCCACTACTACAGGAGTTGTTTGAGCTATGCGAGTCGTAGAACAACATGTGTAGGGTATGTGAGTGTGTGATGGATAACGAGGTACCTAAAACAACTTAACCGGAGTAGTAATGGGATAACTAATGAAAGAGGCACCTGTGGGCAATATCTGTTATTTGGTTTTTATGTCCACTTGTGTCCCGTAGGACCCCGAGTACTTGATACCTGTTCCTTGACTATCGCACTATCCGCATGTGGGACCATGAATCCCCTTAGACAGAGCTTGATTCATTTCTTATTTCTTGGGGACACAAACTAGTTTGGGGCTTTATTACTATCCTGTACATATGCCATGCTTTACTGTTTTATTTACGATTGTGCGTGGAGCACCTGTACTGTTTTGGATCATGACACGTTTTCGCTGTATCGACAAGCCCAATCACACTTTCGGGTTCCCAGTCGTTTACCGCCGTCTACACAAACCCTGGGTCTGTCTCGGAGCCGGCCAACTTCGTCGTGGGTAGCTTAGTGGGGTGGCCCCCTGAAATATTTTATGAATCCTGTGATCGCTTTGTTGTGAAAGCCTCGTTGGGTATTTGATTTGGTTTTTCCGAGGTTGATCATGCTTGTGTTGCTATTTGTGCACCCCTATAGGGTAAATCTTTCTGAAAGCCGTGTCCGCGGTTATGCACGACTTGGAGCACATTTTCTCGATCATAGACAAGTATAACTAAAGTACTGTCTTTAATTTGACTTAATATCTGACTAGTAATTAGTGCAATATTCACGGAATGATTGATAAAACTGCCAACGGATGGGTTGTTCGTCCACTTTCTCGTGGGTAAGCGGGAAGGAGGATGGATCTGTTACTTTATACTGTTATAACTGTTGGTTCTATTTAACGGACATGCGTCTATCATTGGTTAGGCGGATGGTTAGCGCGTATCTATAGACTTGTTAGATATTATCTTTTGCTGCAATTGCGTCACCCCAGGTATATGTCCCCTTTAGAGGCATAAAGACTTGCTGAGTACCCCTAGGGTCTCGCACGATAAATTGTTTGATTCAGATGAACAGGTGTATTCGCAAGATGGATACTGGGTGGAGGAAACAGATGATGTTGGCAACGATCACTCTGTGTAGAGATTCCGAGGATGGGGATCCGTGAGATCTGTGGGCGGGATGTGCTTATTTATGTGGCATCTTATGCCGGTTTGCTTCTTATCCGTACTCGGATCTTGTTTCCCGCTTCCGCTTGATACTCTGTTGATTGATATATGAGGAGCTATCCTAAACTATTATCTCTATCTAGGATATTTGGATCTTGCCGTATGGCGTTGCAATATTTCTATTTCTTTTAGATGGTATGGCTCTGAGAACTGTTGCAAGGTAGCTTGCATACATACCCACTTGTGTATGTATTTGATCTCTTCACCTGTCGCCTACGCCGCTCACTCTTATCTCGATGTTCTTGGAAGTGGTTAGGGCGGTCGACGAGCCTACACGTGTGTGGCCCTAGGCCCCCGCTATAAAATCCCTTATCCACTTTTGGTTCATCTAGGCTTGAACTTAGAGCGTAGGGTCCGAGGTTGTTACACATGTTCCCGGTGGCTTTATCTGGAAAGGAGTTGCTGCTTCCGCTGCTTTGCTGGAGCGAGGGACGGAGGTTGTTGGGGTACCGGACGTGTGTGCGATCACGGATGCACCGTTGCTTTGCGGTGCTAGACTTGGTGGTGCTGGACTTGCTGGAGCTGGATATGATGGACGTGCTAGAGCCGGACCTGCTGGACTTCATCACGATCTTGAGATCGGCAAGTATACGACTACATCATCCACGAGTTCTAACTCGTTAACAAAGCTTTGTTGTCTTCGAGGGTAAGTTCGTTATGGATGTATATCCACCCGTTGCTTGTATCTAGTAGATAGATATTGGCGTATAGTTCCCATCGTAGGATTTTTTTTTGTTTTCTATGCTGCGAACCCAACAAAGTCTGCTTTTGTGTGCATGCCTCCTTCTCACATCAGTGCATGTGTGTGACCGCCATAGGCAACTCAAAATACCCAAAGCCTCGTCTAGATTATGAGTTTATGACAAGGCCAAGTTACAAAATAAAAGCAAGACCATCTACTGCACTTGATCTAAACTGAGATATCCTATTACATAGTATTCCGATTACTTATGGTAGTTTGGTTCCAATTGCGGGAATTGGCGAAGCTCGGGATGAACCATAATGGACTCTCCAGAGATTTCCATGCAACATTGGTTGAGAAACCAATAGTTGCTTCTTCGTTATTTAGACTAAAGCAACATATTTCAGGAAACGACGTATATCCAAGTCCTATTGCATGGTGGGAGGTGTAGACACAGTTGCTTCTCATCAGATATCCTGGGGCAAAGTCTGCATCGCCTACCACAGTGTTAATCGGATAGTTCAACCCAAGGAAAAGGGAATATGCTCCGATGTTAGCAATCACTATCCATGGCTTAGGTGGATACAAGTAAGCAGTGTCCTTTGAGTACACCTTGCAGCCAAACCCAGTAGCATAGGTGCCACAAGTGCAACCGCAACAATCAACACTATGATCAACAACATGATTGCCATGACCATAATAAGTACAACCATAAAATTCTTCATCAGTAACGCACTCGGTATGGATAAGAAGAAGGCAAGATTCATCTACAGATATTGCTAAGAACCATAAACCAGGTTTGTGCTCGTCATCATCTATTGCATCAAGGTTGCCCTCCTCGAGATGCATGCCAGGTGGTGACGAGAGTAGAATAGGACATTGAAAAAGAAATGACGGCAAAATTAGCCAACACTAGTGTACATCCATTAAAACTGAAGCTAGTGTTTAGGACAAGAATGGATCAAACTTACCAAAATACAGATGATTCCAGACATAAACACTGCCACGCTCAGTGGCTGCAAACACCAGACCCTTATGGATAAGTGCATCGCTATATCTGAAATATCACTAGAACTGGTTGTCACGAACTATCCATGCCATAGCAATTCAGTAGTCAAAGATAGCGATAAGAGAGAAATCTAAATAATCTGCCGCAGCTGTGGGAGCTCGGCAAATAGCAATCTTCTAGAGGAGAATAGGGCGATCATTATGCATGAATGTAAACGGATCGTTGGTGTGTACACACTCATTGACTTGTGGGAGAGGAACGCCACACATTGACAAGCTCCCACTTGCACTCGGACCCAAAAGTGGCGATCGAATCTCCATTGACACCTACCCACTGCTTACCCATACAATTCGGGAACACAACGTCGGAGGAGAACCTGTCTAGCAGCGTCGGCTTGCATGTCGTGCCCTTGCCCTCGAAGTACTCATTGCATTCCCATGTTTTATTTGTCAGGTGAGAATGAAGAACACATGGGAGGCCAAACGGCTGAGAAGCATGTAAAGTTGCGCTATATTTTGCCAAGTCAAGAATATGTTTGGACGAACCGGCGAGGATCGTGGCGGTGATGACGTCGCATCTGGTTATGAGTTCTTCAAGTGGGCTTTCGTTCAAAACATCCTGGAACAGCTCAGAATCATCACTGCCCTTGCTCGGTCCTGCCGTCACAAGGGAGCTGATGGAAGTTTGGATGGTGTCTTGATTTGGTTTTCTGGAAAAGAGGGAAGATCGATGGTAGTAGGCGGGACAGGGAGAAAAACAGACACTCTCATACTATGTAGTGAAGAGGATTAGAAAGCGGCATTATGGAGGAGAAGAACGGCGGCGCTTGGCATAGAGGTAGGGTAATGGGGAACTGGGGATAGAGCGTATAGGCGAGGTTGAATAAAATGAAAATGGACGCATGTTCATGTGCTCCAGTTCCCTTCCGAATAGTACTACCCTGCTCCAGTTCCCTCCATAATAAATCTTTCTTGTAAAATGAAAATGGAGTACTACTGGGTACTCGAATGTAGGGGTAGCTGTAGGAGTAGCGATCCACCTGTAATAATAATTTCTCCTGTTCTCAAGCTCTTTTATGGTACTAGTTTCCAACAACAAAAACTCTTGTTTAATTTCTGGTCAAATTGATGCCCATGCTAATTTATAAGAAAGATTTCCATATATACGGATAGAAACAAAATATGCGGTGCGATTCTGATGTGTTTTATTTGTACTAATACTTACTTCACAAAACAACACATTTTTTGCACCTAGGAATTTAATATGCTATTTTTGGACATAAAGGATCCAACCATACACTAGAAACGTTTTTTTACCATTCCATGATGAACCCATCTACAAAATATGGGCACATTATCATAAACTATGAAATATATATGGAATTTGGCCTCGGTCATCTTGCTTGAAACACAAGAATGCTAATACATATAGTAGGCCATATTGCGAAACATGGTTTTTGAAAGGCTGCCAAAAAATTGTCCTTGTTTTAAAAACAATCAAACAAAAAATAATTAGTACTAATAACAAAAGAATTCACACGATGTTCTCCTGCATGTACTACTTTCCATGAAGATAAACATGAGTTTTGACAACTGTTTAAAGATAAACGTGAGTATGAACCTTCTTAGATTTCAAGCCGAATGACCATGTTCAAGGCCATATCTACATCATACTTTATGTCGATGGTCCTGTATCCAAGAATTTGCATAATGACAAATTTGGCCATATTTTTAAAGCAATCAAAGAGGAAGTAGTATGAAGAGTAAGGCCCGATCATCTGCTCTCTTGAGGAGCCAAACCTGACTATTTTATTTGCTAAATTTTATGGTCCTTTATGCTAAATGTATGGACCTCGGTGTAATTTTTACCTTTTTAGGTCCTTGATGTAAAATGTACTCCCACCATGCATGTAAAATTCTAACTAAAAAGTGTAAGTGGTGAAATTCAGACGATTTTAAGCTTACTTGTCAACGAGTATGACCATTATTGGATTTCAAGACGAATGACCAAGGTCAAGGCCATATCAACCTCATACTTTAAGTTGATGATCCCATATGAGAGAATTTGCATGGTGACAAATTTCGCCATATTTTGAAAACAATCGAAGAGGAAGTAGTATGAAGAGTAGGGCCCAATCATCTGCTCTCTCAAGGAGCTGAACCCGTCTGTTTTCTTTGCTAATTTTATGGTCCTTTATGCTAAATGTATGGACCACGGTGTAATTTTACCTTTTTTAGGTCCTTGATGTAAAATGTACTCCCACCATGCGTGTAAAATTCTAACAAAAAATGTAAGTGGTAAAATTTAGACGATTTTAAGCTTTCTTGTCAATGAGTATGACCATTATTGGATTTCAAGCCAAATGACCAAGGTCAAGGCCATATCAACATCATAATTTATGTTGATGATCCCATATGAGAGATTTTGCATGGCAACAAATTTGACCATATTTTGAAAACAATTGAAGAGGATTTAGTATGTAGAGTTTGGCTCAGATTATCTGATCTCTCGAGAAGGAGCCAAACCAGAAAAGTTTCTTTTCAGGGAGATTTATGATAAATGTATGGGCCTCGATGTAAGTTTTTTCCCTTTTCATGTCCTTGATGTAAAATGTACTCCGACCAGCCATGTAAAAATCTAACCTAAAAGTAAGTGGTGAAAATTAAACGAATTTAAGCTTAGTTTTCAATGAGTATGAACCATTCTGGGATTTCAAGATGAACGATCGAGGTCAGGATCCCAGATCCAAGAATTTGCATGCCAACAAATTTGGCCATATTTTGAAAACAATCGAAGGTGAAGTAGTATGAAAGGTATAGCTTGATAAGCTACTCTCTCGAGAAGGAGCCAAACCCGACTATTTTCCTTGCTTAATTTTTATGGTCCCTTGTGCTAAATGTATGGACCTCGATGTAATTTTCCACCTTTTAAGGTCCCTGATGTAAAATGTACTCCGAACGACCATGTAAAATTCTAACCTAAAAGTAAGTGGTGAAATTTAAACAAATTTAAGCTTAGTTGTCAATGAGTATGAACAATTCTTGTATTTCAAGACGGAAGACCAAGGTCAAGGCCACATCTACATCATACTTTATGCTAATGATCCCATATCCAAGATTTGGCATGCCGAAAAATTTGGCCATATTTTGAAAACAATCAAAGATGAAGTAGTATGAAGAGTATGGCTCGATCAGCTACTCTCTCGAGAAGGAGCCAAACCCGACTGTTTTCCTTGCTTAATTTTAGGGTCCTTTGTGCTAAATGTATGGACCTCGATGTAATTTCCCCCTTTTTAGGTCCTTGTTGTAAAATGTACTCCCACCGACCGTGTAAAATTCTAACCTGAAAGTAAGTGGTGAAATTTAAACAAATTTTAGCTTATAGTTGTCACAGAGTATGGACATTCTTGGATTTCAAGCCGAACGACCACAAGGTCAAGGCCATATCTCTACATCATACTTTATTCTGATGATCGGGTATCCAAGAATTTGCATGGCGACAAATTTGGCCATATTTTGAAAACAATCGAACAGGAAGTAGTATGAATAATATGGCTCGATTTGCTGCTCTCTCGAGAAGGAGTCGAACCCGACTATTTCCTTTGCTCAATTTTAGCGTCCTTTGTGTTAAATGTATGGACCTCGATGTAATTTTCCTTTTTAGGTCCTTGATATAGAATGTACTCCCACCGACCGTGTAAAATGCTAACCTAAAAGTAAGTGGTGAAATTTAAATGAATTTAATCTTAGTTGTCAACAAGTATGGACTTTCTTAGATTTCAAGCCGAACGACCACAAGGTCAAGGCCATATCTCAATATCATACTTTATGCTGATGATCCCATTGATACGTCCATTTTGCATCACTATTCTATGTCATAATTCACTATTATTTATTGATATATTTTATATTAAGAGGTGATACTTATGTTATTTCATCTGTTTTTGCATGGTTGATGACTTTTGAAGCATGGACCACTGTAGTCAGGATTCTGATGGAAAAGGTGCTGTTTGGAGGCAAAATCCGTGAAGATCAGAAAATCCGGGTAAATATACGGAAAATCCTATTTTTCCAGAAGACGAAGCAAGCCAGAAGGAGGAGTGGAGATGGGTCACAAGGGTCCCACACCACCCCTTGGCACGGGCCACCCTAGGCCGCACCACCAGGTGGTGTGGACGCACTGGCCCACCTCTGGTTCTCCCCTCTGGCATATATAATCCTCCCGAAACCCTAATACTCGGGGAGCGACGACAGAAAGATTCTGCCGCCTCTGCGGGGCAGAAAACACCGAGAGAGAAAGATCTCTTCGGCAGACAGATTTCTGCCGGGGGAATTCCTTCCCGGAGAGGGGAGATCGTCGCCATCAACAACACCATCAAGCTGGACTTCATCGGGATCATCATCATCATCATCACCACCATCATCACCATCAGCACCCTCACCACCATCTCCATATTGCTGTAACAATTGGGTTGAATCTTGCATAGTTCTTAGGGGAAACTTTCCCGGTGTTGATTACTCTTTGTAGTTGATGCTATTGAGTGAACCATTGAATTATTGTTTATGTTCAGATTTTTATACATCATTATTACATCCCTGATCATGATCCATATGATGTCTTGTGAGTAGTTCGTTTTGTTCTTGAGGACATGGGAGAAGTCATGTTGTTAGTAGTGGAGTTGTGTTGAGAAAGATTCAATAGTTTGATATTTAAGTTGTGGTGTACTTCTTCTAGTGGTGTCATGTGAACGTCGACTACATGACACTTCACCTACATGGGCCTAGGGGAATGCATTGTGTATTTGGCTACTAATCGTAGGGGTTGCCGGAGTGACAGAAACCTGAACCCCCGTTAGGAAACCATTGCACAAGGGACGTCAGGGTCTTAGAGTTTAAACTTGTGGTTAGGTTTCTACCTTAATTACTTTCGTCTACTTACGGATGTTTGCAAGGGGTATAATCACAAGTATGTATTAGTCCTAGGAAGGTCGGTACATTAGCACAGGTTCACACACACAACACTTAGCAAGCTAAAGAAGATTAATCAAATATATGAAGCGGAAGCACTTGATAGTCTTCCCGTGTTTCCTCGAGAACGTTTGGTCATCTTAAGTAGTATAACCGGCTTGTCCTTTGCTGAATAAATGATTGGGCCACTTGCTGCATTTATTCTTATTGTCTTTTTTACTCACATTTTATTTACTTGCATTATAAAAAAACCCTAAAAATCTGTTTGCTAAGTAATTGTAGAGAATTCCTGATCCATACCACTAGCCAGCACCTTCTGCTCCTCGTTGGGTTCGACACTCTTACTTATGGAAAATACTGTGATACACCCCCTATACTTGTGGGTCATCAAGACTATTTTCTGGCGCTGTTGCTGGGGAGTAAAGCGCTATTGGAGAGTGGAACTGGTAAAAGAAACTTCTATTGTGAGTATTGTTTACTACTATTAGTTGCTTTGTGTTCGTTATGGATAATTCACTGAGTTTCTTATTTGGTAATGCTACTACCACTACTAAGGTAGTTGATGAACCACCACCTGGTTAGAATGATACTTTTAAAATACCTACAAGAATTATTGATCGTGTTATGGATAACTACTATGTTGGAGATGGAACTGTCCATCCCGATGATCATTTGCTCTTTATACACGAATTATGCGGGTTGTCCAAGTGTGCAGGTATTACTACAGATCAAGTTAAGAAGAAGTTATTCTCATTATCACTGATAGGAAGAGCTGAGGAATGGTATAAGCTGCTGAAGAATGGTCAAGCTCTTGAATGGGAGGAAATAGTGCCTCTCTTTTATTCAAAGTTTTATCCTCCTAGTGAGATTCATAAAGATCGGAATCAAATATACAAGTTTTGGCCTCTTGATGGAGAGAGTACAGCTCAAGTTTGGGAGAGATTGAAGTTACTAATGCTCAAATGTGCTATTCATGAGCTCCCCAACAATATTATTATCAATAACTTTTATGTAAGGCTTTCTCTTCATGATAAGGATTTATCGGATGCTTCTTGTGCTGGATCATTCACTCGCATGGAAGAAGAAGCTAAATGGGATCTTCTGGACCGTATTCAAGACAACGATCAAGCATGGGAGAATGACAAAGGAAGAAAGTCTGGTATAAATTACGATTATGAATGCATTGAATCTTTTATGGGAACTGATGACTTTCAAAATATTAAAAATGCTTATGGTCTAGACTCTCAAGCTATTGCAACTTATTTTAAGGCTTTTGCTTCCTACATTGAAGTGCCTAAAAAGAAGTGGAATAAGTATCATGAACCTTATAAAGATGTTTCTAAGAGTGTTCCTGCAAGAAATACTGAAGTTTATACTGCTAATCACGTTACACCTGAACCTTACATTGAGAAAATGCCTTTCCCAGTTAAGATAAAGGAGCATTCTGTGATAGCTAGTATGGTTAATGAAAGTAAAAATAAAGCTTTTGAACCTAATAAACAAATGGTTGATGAACCTATAATAGCAAATGTGAAAGAATTTGTCACTAAGTATGTAGAAGAGGGACACACTATCCTTTGTAAGGATACCTCTAATATTGTTTCACAAAGTAGTATTATGAGAGCTAGTATTCCTTTGTTTTCTGTTAGGACAAGTGATCATTGTTACGATGGCCCTTGTGATAGTTATATTGTTAAGTTTATGCATGATACTGAAAGTTACTATGAGAGAGGGAAAAGTGTTCTTATGCATCTCAATAATATCAAGTTTCCTCGTTTTATACTGAAAGTTTTTATGTTGCACTTGTTTTGCCTCCCTATGCTAGTAGCCTCTGGTTTCAACAACTTGTTTGTTTACAAAATTCCCTTGCATAGGAAGTGGGTTAGACTTAAACGTGTGTATGTTTGCTCCTTAATTCTCTCTTTCACCTCAATTCATATTCTTATGTGAGAATCTTTGAAATCATCATGCCCATCTTAACTGCTATAAAGAAACAGCTTTTTGGGTGACAACCTAATTTATTTTTGCTTTTAGTTTGTTTTTGTTTCTTTGAGTCTTGGAACTTATTACTTCGGTAATAACCGCTCCTTATCCTTTTTTTGGTTTTTGTGTCAAGATCAACCTCTAATGAGAGAGAAGTAATATTTGGGGAAGTTGTTGTCCCGAAACCGATTTTTGTGCTTCACCGTAAAAATTCGTGAGAGATCTCTGTATGTCGGATTGAGCTGTAATTTTTTGTGCTTCTGACCCAAGTTGTTATTTAAGTTTATTTAGTTTTGCACTCTTTGATTTGAGCAACAGAAGATTTTCTAAAAAATGATCTTTACGTGCTGGTCTGTTTTGACAGATTTTGCCACTCTTGCATTTGCTTCTTTATTCGATTTCCTTTTTGAATTCTTTTTGGGTTTTTGGAAGGAGTTGCCACACTAGCTCTTGTTTTGATGGTTTTCAGTTGAATTTGGACTCAAAAGGTTTTATCACTTCACTTATACTAATGTTGCTAATGAGAACTGTGTGAAGTTTTGTGTGAAAGAAATTTCCAGGTAGTGGAGATAATTGTGCAATAAGGAAGTGAAAGGTTTTATGACTCAAATAATAAGTGTATGAAGATGAAAATATTGATGTTATTCAAGTGATAACTCCGGAAGAATCTACTAGATACCAAATTCAGAGACCTGCAGAGTCCGTTTTTGAATAGGTAACAGTTCTGGTAAGAAAAGTTCTGCGAAAGATCTGTCCAATTATATTTTTGCAGTTTTTAGTCGACAAGGAAAGCTACGAAGCGAAAGAGGGACAGAAATGGAGCCAGGGTGGCTCACACCACCCTGTGGCGCGGGCCCACCCCTGGCCACGCCACCAGGTGGTGTGGCCACTCCGGACTCCATCTCCGACCCGTTTTCTCCCAGTACCTTCCTTTTGTTATGAAACTTCATAATATATAATCCCCCGGATCCCCCGTGGTTCGTATATCGAGTTCTCGTCATGTTTTCGTTTCAATCTATTTATGCCAGGAACTATCCTTGGAAGCTTAGAAGTAGAATGGTGTCCGCCAAGGATAAGGGAAAGGAGCCTATGGAGGAAGATCTCCAAGACCCCGGGCAGGAGAAGGAGATCAAGAGTGAAGATGAAGAGGTGGCAAAGCACACCGGCACTACCATTGCAAGCATTAGGGTGGTGGCAAAGCCTGCCAGGACTATGTCAATTGGAGGGAAGCCTCCTCATCACTGTTCAGATCCATGGTCACTTCCTTCACGCGCCAAGAATCCTTTCCATACCCTTATCCATGAGCATCAATACCAGAATATGCCCAAGGACAAATTACACTCCAATTGGGATTTTGCTCGTTCTAACCATGCAGGAAAAGAAGACTTCAAAGAGGTAGAGTGGGGAAAGAATTGCAAGAGCTGGGATTCTCAACCCGACATGATCATGAGCCGCATTGAGCAAAACTCACAGCTGATTCGTAATCTCACCTTTGAGATCGAGGACTTGGGGAAACTGATCAAAGAGCTCATTGAGAGAATACCACGACCACCGAAGGAGTAATTTGTCATCAGGTTTTGGCATCCCCTTGGTTTGTTCCAAGCTTGGGGGAGTGCCGCGGTATCACATCACTATCTTCTATCTTTTTACCTTTTTAGTAGAGTAATATTATGAATAGAGAAGTTATCATGTAGGATGGTTTGCATTATGGAAGTGTCCCCTCTCTTGTTAGATATGTACCCCTTGGTGCGAGTTGCCGTTATGGAGTATTAATGAGAAGTTCTATCATTTACTCTCTTGCATATCTTATATTAGTTTTCAATTCATGGTTATATGATTGATCTTGTCGTTAGTATTGGTATCACTTTGGGATCATTGAGTTAATTTAGTTGGTTTTGGCAAACCTGGCTCGGTCAGTAGCAACACTATTTTTGAGAGTTGAATGAAAAGATAAAATTACTCTTAAAGAAATATAATTTCATCATCTTTCTTTCTTGATTTGCACATAAGTTTAGTATTCTCTAGTTAAGATATTTTGTGCTTCCAAGGAAGATTGCATGTTTGATTTTTATCACTTGTATGTTTGTTTGTTTCCTTCAACTCTTATACTTGCTACCCAGCCTTGCTAGCCAAATACCTATACTGAGAGAGAATTCTTCTTCTGCATCCACTTCCTTAAACCAAAACCTATGCCATTTGTGTCCACCATACCTACCTATTAGCACTATTGCCATTCCAAGTAAATTATTGTTTTTATCTACCTTCCAAATTAAACTTGTTATGTGAAAATTAGTGATTAAAGCTCTCATGAACTTGATGGCACACTTTACTTTCTTGCACTTAATAAACTTGAATCATTGGGTCCTTCTTTGTTGCATATATGATTGCTCTTTATAAGTTGAAGTTAGCAGAATCATGTATCATGGGGAACGCTTTCAACATTGCACAGATACTTTGTACCTAGTTGATATCATGATTCTTTTGCCTATGGATCCCGACGGTGTGAAATAAAAGGGGAGATTGTAAGATCATGGAGTTTATATGTGTGTTAGAGAAACGCCTGGGCCGCTAGCCTAAGCCATGCCTAATCATGGTGGAAACTTGCAGCATAACTATAGTGAGCATTCTACGAAGCATCAACAATAAAAACCTATGCAAATAGCAAATAAAAAGATCGCTGAGATGCTCATTGTCTGCTTGCCTTGTCATTTTGATCATGGGATAGCTCTTGTATCATGTGCAAGGGGTACCCCGTTGGCGGTTCTCGATGATACACATGTATTTACAATGACAAGAGCTTACTCATGACTGAAGTTGAGTAGCATGAGGTTCGGCACTCGTAAGTAAGGGGCATGAGATTTCAACTTATAACTTGTCAAGCATATCCTCTTAGTTGTGTCACTTTAACCTTAATCACCTAAAGATGCCTATGATAGTGGCAATGAGAGCTGAAAGCTAATAAGTATCATAATTTTTGGGAGCTCTTTATGAATCTTGAAATCCCTGCTTCCCTTTGCGAAGGGCCTTTGTTTTACTTTTTAGTTGAGTCAGTAAACCTACTCCCGTCTATCTCAGCAAGTATTTTGAGTTGTTGTGTTTCATTCATTCATATGATGATTTATTCAATCATGTTTCATATGTTCCGTGTGTTTGCACATTGCTCTTATCTTGGTGTCTACTACCTTGAAAGCTATCGTCGAAAACCAGTTATTTGTGAACTCCAGCAAATTATCAACTATTCTTCGACCAAGAGCTAAGTTTGCCATTACCAATTATGATTTCCTTTATGTATCTTTATTGTGTTTCCTTTACTCATTGCAAGTTGAGTTATATAATTGTGAGTTGTCTTCTATTATGATCTATGTATTGATGAATGTGATGCTTCTTGTCCGTATTCTTTTATCGACTCTTCACTACATAAACCTGAGGCCATGTTTATTGAGCTCAGTTTCGCTTGGGGACAAGTGAAGTCTAAGCTTGGGGGAGTTGATACGTCCATTTTGCATCACTATTCTATGTCATAATTCACTGTTATTCATTGATATATTTCATACTAAGAGGTGATACTTATGTTATTTCATCTGTTTTGGCATGGTTGATGACTTTTGGAGCATGGACCGCTGCAGTCAGGATTCTGATGGAAAAGGTGCTGTTTGGAGGCAAAGTTCGCGAAGATCAGAAAATCCGGGAAAATATATGGAAAATCCTATTTTTCTAGAAGACGAAGGAAGCCAGAAGGAGGAGTGGAGATGGGTCACAAGGGTCCCACACCACCCCCTGGCGCGGGCCACCCTAGGCCGCGCCACCAGGTGGTGTGGACGCACTGGCCCACCTCTGGCTCTCCCCTCTGGCATATATAATCCTCCCGAAACCCTAATACTCAGGGAGCGATGACAGAAAGATTCCGCCGCCTCTGCGGGGCGGAAAACACCGAGAGAGAAAGATCTCTCCGGCAGACAGATTTCTGCCGGGGGAATTCCTTCCCGGAGAGGGGAGATCATCACCATCAACACCACCATCAAACTGGACTTCATCGGTATCATCATCATCATCATCACCACCATCATCACCATCAGCACCCTCACCACCATCTCCATATTGCTATAACAATTGGCTTGAATCTTGCATAGTTCTTAGGGGAAACTTTCCCGGTGTTGATTACTCTTTGTAGTTGATGCTATTGAGTGAACCATTAAATTATTGTTTATGTTCAGATTGTTATACATCATTATTCCATCTCTGATCATGATCCATAAGATGTCTTGTGAGTAGTTCGTTTTGTTCTTGAGGACATGGGAGAAGTCATGTTGTTAGTAGTGGAGTTGTGTTGAGAAAGATTCAATAGTTTGATATTTAAGTTGTGGTGTACTTCTTCTAGTGGTGTCATGTGAACATTGACTACATGACACTTCACCTATATGGGCCTAGGGGAATGCATTGTGTATTTGGCTACTAATCGTAGGGGTTGCTAGAGTGACAGAAACCTGAACCCCCGTTAGGAAACCATTGCACAAGGGACGTAAGGGTCTTAGAGTTTAAAGCTGTGGTTAGGTTTCTACCTTAATTACTTTCTTGTACTTACGGATGTTTGCAAGGGGTATAATCACAAGTATGTGTTAGTCCTAGGAAGGTTGGTACATTAGCACAGGTTCACCCACAGAACACTTAGCAAGCTAAAGAAGATTAATCAACTATATGAAGCAAAATTACTTGACAGTCTTCCCGTGTGTCCTCGAGAACGTTTGGTCATCTTAAGTAGTACAACCGGCTTGTCCTTTGCTGAATAAAGGATTGGGCCACTTGCTGCGTTTATTCTTATTGTCTTTTGTTTACTCGTACTTTATTTACTTGCATTATAAATAAAAACCCTAAATATCCGTTTGCTAAGTATTTGTAGAGAATTCCTGATCCATACCACTAGCCAACACCTTCTGCTCCCCGTTGGGTTCGACACTCTTACTTATCGAAAATACTGCGATACACCCCCTATACTTGTGGGTCATCACCCATATCCAAGAATTTGCATGGAGACAAATTTGGCTATATTTTGAAAACAATAAAAGAGGAAGTAGTATGAAATGTATGGCTCGATCAGCTGCTCTCTCGAGAAGAAGCGAAACCTGACTGTTTCCTTGCTTAATTTTAGGGGGGTTTGTGCTAAATGTATGGACCTCAATGTAATTTTCCCTTTTTTAGGTCCTTGATGTAAAATGTACTGCCACCGCCCGTGTAAATTTCTAACCTAAAAGTAAGTGGTGAAATTGAAACAAATTTAAGCATAGTTGTCAACGAGTATGAAAAAATTCTTGGATTTTAAGACGAACAACCAAGGTTAAGGCCATATCTACATCATACTTTATGCGTATGATCCCATATCCAAGAATTTGCATGCCGACAAATTTTTCCATCTTTTGAAAACAATCGAAGATATTAAAAACAAAAATAATCTATTTCAATTTTTCAAGTGACAGGAATTTATTTTCTGAAAAGCAAGTAAGAAGAATTTTTTCCTTTTTTCTGTTAAAATAATAAAGAGGGAGAAGAGACTACGAGCATAGAGGAGGCAGTGAGAGAGCTACATAGAGGAGGATTTGAAGGCGGTGCGATGTCATAGCAAAGCTGGGATGGGTTCCTGACACGAGGTACATGGTGCAGTGAGTAGAGTAAATTTCAGGACCTTTACAATATATATGCATGCACAACAAATTGTGTTTTCTCTCTCCTTCACTCCCTCATCACCACCCACACCCTGGTCGGATGATCTCTCCGTAGTCCACAACGTGGCGCTACGTACACGCGTCGACTGACGACCTACCTTATGTCGACGGCTCCGTGTCTGTGTCTGGCGTGTTTGTTAGCTGCGTTGGTAGGAACCATTTTGGTCCTTGGTAGCAAAAACTATTACTACTACAATAGAGTAGCAATTCAAACTTTCCCGCTTTTAAATTTTTTACTTCCTTCACAAACATCCGGGCAAGGATATTCAAAAGATCGCCATTTGCAGTACTACTAGTACAAGTACGTGTACTACGTAAGTGCTAGACAAGGGATTGGTTGATCTGGCCAGCTAAAAAAACAAAAACGTCCCATCGCATTGGATGCTCACCATTATGATCTAGCTAGTCTTCCTACTCTACACTACTCCACCTCCAAACCCTAGGAAGAGGAAGCACCAAGCACACCCGTAGCAAGCTGGTTCGAAAGTGAGGAGCGCTCCTTTTTTTCCCGTGAAGCAAGTAGTACTCCCTCCTTCCCAAATTAGGACGCGTATTACTTGTGGTCAGTGTCAAATTTAATAAGATTTGACTAAGTGTACGACATCAACTCAATTTTATTAGAATCATCATGAACTATATTTTTCATATTATATGCATTTGTCATTAGAAAAGTTAGTATGTTTTTACATATAGTTGGTCAAACTTTATAAAGATTGACTTTGAACAAACCTAATATGCGTCCTAATTTGGGAAAGAGGAAGAAGTATGAAGAATATGGCTCGATCAACTGCTCTCTCTCGAGTAGCCATAACCAACTATTTTCCTTGCTTGGTTTTAGGGTCCTTTGTGCTAAATGTATGGACCTCGATGTAATTTTACCCTTTTTTGGTCCTTGATGTAAAATGTACTCCCACCATCCGTGTAAAATTCTAACCAAAAAGTGTAAGTGGTAAAATTTAAACGAATTTAAGCTTACTTGTCAACGAGTATGAACATTGTTGGATTTTAAGCCAAACGACCAAGGTTAAGGCCATATCAACATCATACTTTATGCTGATGACCCCATATCAGAGAATTTGCATGACAACAGATTTGGCCATATTTTGAAACAATCGAATAGGAAGTAGTATGAAGAGTTTGGCTCAGATCAGCTGATCTCTCGAGAAGGAGCCAAACCAGAAAGTTTTACTTTTAGGGTCCTTTGGGCTAAATGTATGGACCTCGATGTAATTTTGCCTTTTTAGGTCCTTGATGTAAAATGTACTCCCACCGACTATGTAAAAATGTTAGCCTAAAATTAAGTGGTGAAATTTAAATGAATTTAAGCTTAGTTGTCAACGAGTATGGACATTCTTGGATTTCAAGCCAAACGATCGCAAGGTCAAGGCCATATCTCTACATCATACTTTATATTGATGAATCCATATCCAAGAATTTGCATGGTGACAGATTTGGCCATATTTTTAAAACAATCAAAGAGGAAGTAGTATGAAGAGTATGGCCCAATCAGCTGCTCTCTCTCGAGGAGCCATACCCGACTATTTCCTTGCTTGGTTTTTGGGTTCCTAAATGTATGGACCTCAATGTATTTTCCTTTTTTTAGGTCCTTGATGTAAAATGTACTCCCACCATCCGTGTAAAATTCTAACCAAAAAGTGTAAGTGGTGAAATTTAAACGAATTTAAGCTTACTTGCCAACAAGTATGAACATTCTTGGATTTCATGCAGAACGACCAAGGTTAAGGCCATATCGACATCATACTTTATGCTGATGACCCCATATCAGAGAATTTGCATGGCAATAGATTTGGCGATATTTTGAAACAATCAAAGAGGAAGTAGTATGAAGAGTTTGGCTCAGATCAGTTGATCTCTTGAGAAGGAGCCAAACTAGAAAGTTTTCCTTTTAGGGTCCTTTGGGCTAAATGTATGGACCTCGATGTAATTTTCCCCTTTTTAGGTCCTTGATGTAAAATATGATCCCATCGACTATGTAAAATGCTAACCTAAAAGTAAGTGGTGAAATTTAAACGAATTTAAACTTAGTTGTCAACGAGTGTGGACTTTCTTGGATTTCAAGCCGAACGACCACAAGGTCAAGGCCATATATCTACATCATACTTTATGCTGATGATCCCATATGCAAGAATTTGCATGGTGACAGATTAGGCCATTTTTTGAAAATAATCAAAGATGAAGTAGTATGAAACCTGTGGCTCGACAGCTGCTCTCTCGCGAAGGAGCTAAACCCGACTATTTTCTTTGCTCAATTTTAGGGTCCTTTATGCTAAATGTATGGACCTTGATGTAATTTCCCCCCTTTTTAGGTCCTTGATGTAAAATGTACTCCCACCGACCGTGTAAAATGCTAACCTAAAAGCAAGTGGTAAAATTTAAATGAATTTAAGCTTAGTTCTCAATGAGTATGAGCATTCTTGGATTTCAGGCCGAATGACCACAAGGTCAAGGCCATATATCTACATCATACTTTATGCTGATGATCCCATATCCAAGAATTTTCATGGTGATCGTATTAGCCATATTTTGAAAACAATCAAAGTGGAAGTTGTATGAAACGTATGGCTCGATTAGCTTCTCTCTCGAGTAGGAGCTGAACCCGACTATTTTCTTTGCGCAATTTTAGTATCCTTTTTGCTAAATGTATGCACCTTAGTGTAATTTTCCCTTTTTAAGGTCCTTGATAAAATGTACTCCCACCATCCATGTAAAATTCTAACCAAAACGTGTAAGTGGTGAAATTTAAACAAATTTAAGCTTACTTGTCAACATGTATGAATATTCTTGGATTTCAAGCTGAACGACCAAGGACAAGGCCATATCAACATCATACTTTATGCTCATGATCCCATGATAGAGAATTTGCATGGCAACAGATTTGGCCATATTTTGAAAACAATCAAAGAGGAAGTAGTATGAAGAGTATGACCCGATCAGCTGTTCTCTCGAGAAGGAGCCGTACCCGATTGTTTTATTTGCTTGGTTTTAGGGTCCTTTGTGCTAAATGTATGGACATTGATCTAATTTTCACTTTTTAGGTCCTTGATGTAAAATATGCTCCCACCGATCGTGTAAAATTCTAACCTAAAAGTAAGTGGTGAAATTTAAACGAATTTAAGCTTAGTTGTCAATGAGTATGGACTTTCTTGGATTTCAAGCCGAACGACCACAAGGTCAAGGCCATATCTCTACATCATACTTTATGCTGAGGATCCCATATCCAAGAATTTGCATGGCTATAGATTTGGCATATTTTGAAAACAATCAAAGAGGAAGTAGTATGAAGAGTATGGCTCGATCAGTTGCTCTCTCTTGAGGAGCCAAACCCGACTATTTTTTGCTCAATTTTAGGGTCCTTTGTGCTAAATATATGGACCTCGATGTAATTTCCCCTTTTTAGGTCCTTGATGTAAAATGTACTCCCACCGACCATGTAAAATGCTAACCTAAATGTATGTGGTGAAATTTAAACAAATTTAAGCGAGTATGAACGTTCTTGGATTTCAAGCCAACGACCACAAGTTCAAGGCCATATCTCTACATCATACTTTATGGTAATGATCTGATGTATGCAAGAGCACATATCGTTTGTAGCTAGTTTTGAAGTTTAGATATCGATCCCACAAGGAGCCCAAAGGTAAGTGTTTATAGGTGAAGTCTCTGTCACACCCGAAGTTGTGATAGGTCTTCGTGTGAATTGACTGCTAGTGTTGAAATAAGGAATTGGGTTTTGATTAAATAAGATGTATTTAAATAGAACTAAAATGTAAACTTTAGAAATATAAAGCATAAAAGTAAAGACCGACTTTATTGTTTGTTGTTTCCTGCAGATGGCGAAAGAAGGTGTGGGGAGATTTAGTTCATGGTGATAGTGACTGTGCCAGGTGGACGAGTGATAAATGTAATAATTATAATCTTATAAATATATGTGTAGGCGAGCAACCCATAATTAGCCGGAACTCCTCTTGGTAGATTTCATCCCAACTTCAATAATCCTACTAGCCTATTACCAAAATCATGGTCAGACACTAGACGATTAAGACCCTTCAGGTCACTTAGCGATTAAGCTCCTTGGATCAGACTAACACTACAAGATAAGTTTCCTTCCATAATGACTTGGGCCGACGGTCGTTGTAGAAGGCGCGTCTTCCACGATGAAATTCTCGGCTCGGCCGTGGCTGATGGAAAACTTCTTTTTTCCAGTTTCGCGGCCCTCTACTACGACGGATCTGCTAAAAACATGGAGGAAGCTCAGCCAGCGCGTGGCAGAAGCAAGATTTTCGTTTCCTCGTGCGATGTTGACTCTCCAAAGTCTTTTGATGCGTGTGGGTCCCATACATCAGTGTCTCTTGTGGACCATACTTTTTGGTTGTGCCTCCCTGATTTGAACTCGATAACGTTGCTCGAGGCGTTTGCCGTTTAGTCAGGCTGCTAGGTCCCACATGTCAGCTTCTCACTAGAAGGATCGTGTGTATGATGGAATTTTTTTCCTTTGATCGCGCTACTCTGTTCCGAAGTTGATAGCGCTGCTCGATGCATCTACCGTCTAATCAACCTCCTGGGACCCACATGTCATCCTCTCATTAGAAGAAACGTGTGTATGATGGATTTTTTTCCTTCGCTGGCGCTACCCCGTTCCGAAGTTAATAGCTCTACTCGATGCATCTACCATTTAACCAACCTCCTGAGCCCTACATGTCATCCTCTCATTAGAAGAAATTTGTGTATGATGGATTTTTTCCTTGGCTCGCGCTACCCTGTTCGAACTTGATAGCGATGTTCGATGCATCTACCATTTAATCACGCTGCTAGGCCCCACATGTCATCCTCTCATTAGAAGAAACATGTGTATGATGGATTTTTTACCCTCTGTCGCGCCTTTGTGTTCCAAACTTGATAGCGTTGCTCGCTGCATCAGCCGTTTATTCAGGTTGGTGGGTCCCTTATGTCAGCCTCACATTAGAAGAATCATGGGTATGATGGATTTTTTTTCTTCTCTAGCACTACCCTGTTCCGAACTAGATAGCGTTGCTCGACGAATCTGCCATTTGATCACGCTGTTGGGTCCCCCATTTCAGCCTCTCATTACAAGAAACGTGTGCATGCGGAACTTTTTTCTTGCTCGCCCCTCCCTGTTTTGAACTGGCAACATTGCTCAATGCAGCATATGTATAAGGTCACGCTGCTAGGTCCCACATATCAGCCTGTCTGTAAATGAAACATTGATTGCTCGATGCAACATTTGTATAAGGTCTCTGCTGGGTCCAACATGTCAGCGTCTCTGCAAATGCAAAGTGTGTATGATGGACTCCGTAGTTTTGACCTTGGCAACATTGTTGGGTCCCAGATGTCATCTTATCTGTGTAAGAAACATGTGTATGCTGGAAAAAATGTAAAAGAACGACAGATATCAAACTATATATTATATATTTCTATTGAAAAAACTAGGAATCTAACTAAAGACTTCAACAAATGGGAACCGCGTGTGCTTCCACTATGCCAGAACCATCTATGCCACTATTGGAAAAGATTACATTTAGAAATGTTGAAATCACTTAAAATGAAAAGGCAGCGACCCTGACGACTTGCTATAAAAAATGCTAAATCCTCTGTACAAATACAACATGGGTAGGAGAAGCTTGTCCTATACTTTATCAGAATGGCACGGAAATACTAAATTAAGACGATTTTGGGCGATAAAAAATAACTTGGGTGCAATCTTGTGAACCAATGGGCTTCTTATTGTGGGCTCCTTACCGAAACTTCTTTAGTGTGGTTCAAGCTTAAAAAACCAAGTAACAATGTGTTGAGGGTTGGCGGCCCACAGCCAACCTGAACCCGGAAGGATAAATTAGCGAGGTTTTGGGCCACAGTTGGGTAGAATGTAGTACTATTTTCTAATAACATCCTCACTAAAAATTCAATGTACTCAATATGTCAGGGGTCGGTAGTCCAATTGACCCGGCAGGCTAAATTTGCAAGGTTTTGGGCTAGTGTTGGGTTGAATGTGCAATCTTTTCGCTAGGTCCTTAGTGAAAATTCAATGTAGTTTGTACCCCATCCTAAAAAATGCAGTTGGTACCCTAAAAAATATATACTCTGCTCACCATGAAAGGTTAATTAAGGGTTTTTCTTTTCAAACAAGAATATGGGAAGTTTTTTGTCCGAAGTGGGGTTGAAATATTCGTTTTCATAGGCTGAGTAGTAAACATATATTGTACTAAAGGTCGATAGTCCACCTGACCTGGCTGTACCTACGCCGAATCCGAAAGAATGAAGTTGGAAATGGAGAAAAGTGACCGATATTGTGCCTTATTATACATAGCGAACATAGGAAGGAACTTGGGCAGCACAAGATTTGAAAATGGAAAGTACTGGAGGGAGTTTGACTGATTAACATAAAGTCGTGTCATATAAGGTCTTACAGCACACAATCATCTTTTTAGCAAAGGATATTTATCGAGATGGTTTGGGTGGCTTTGAATTGGCCTAAGTGCCCAATCAATTTAATGTACTCAAAACCTTGTAATCATGCTAGTGGCCTTGACTTGCCCAACTGCAAAGGGCTTGGGTAAGCACCAGCTTAAACTGATCACTCGAAGTTGTATGCTTCCGTACGATGAAATTAGTACATGCCGCAATTAGCACCAATATGTGGCATTGTCATCATGCAAAAAGGCTCAGAATTCGCTGATTTAGTTCATAGTTTCGAACACAATAATACAACCAGTTTGTACACTAGCACAAACAGTACAATGTCAGCACATCAGAGCTTGACTTGTTCATGTCACATGAGAGCTTGAGTTGTTCATTTCACATATAGAAGAATGAGCAAGGATACATACTGTATTGAACAAGTAATTTCACGGTAGTGCAAAAAGTATGCCATGTATCAGAGACAATATGGGGTCTGCGTAAACAATTTTTGTTTTTTCAAAGGGTGTGCATTAACTCGTTTTTTAGAATATCGGCATAAACATTTGCAGCTATCATCCTAGGGCGTCTCGGCCTTCTTTGGCGTACCGAGCCAAGATCAATTACGACCCAGTTAAGGCCTGTTACGTGGCCCTATAAGAAGTAGTGACCTACTTTTCCCTGTTCGCTAAGAGGAAAGAAGGAATATTCCTCTCAAAACATAAAGCTGCACGAGGTGCGATGGTTCAAAAAAATGCACGAGTCGCGTATATACAAGCCAGTAACAGTACCGAAAACTATAGTACAGAAATCACGCTACGAAATAAGCACGGCTACATGGATTATACCATGGAAGGCAATACTAAATACAAAAGCACGTCATGGCTCATATAAACTGATTCAAGCTAGCCACTAGAACTAGTGTACTAACAGTCAGCTGTTCAACCACGATGCAAAAAAAGATGACACAAGCGATACACCAGAAAGATCCACAACTCAGTCTAGGGATGGCACAACGAGCATACCACACCTAAAATAGGCCTAAACCAAATTGCCGCTTGTCGCACATAGTTCCAACCATCTTTGGGCAGGCTGATAACTGCCACAGGCTCACCTTTAGTTGGCTGCAGGTTGCAGCGTTTAATCTGAGGGAATTGTATTCCGCGAAAGCTCTTGTATGTTGTGTACACACAGTTTTTCCTCATGAATGGGAACAATGTGCCATCAACAGCCTTGCATCCTCGTTTCTTCATCATCTTGTCAATGATTGGATAATTGAGACCAAGAAATAGAGAGTTGTCCCCAGGCTGTTAGCCTGCCTCCAAACGATGACCCCTGGAGGTCCAATAGAGCTAGGATCCTCTTCAAAAATGTAGACATGAGAGGAATGATATAGGCGTAGGTTAGTCCTATTTTGAGCATGAGGAATGATTTCACCCTCTTCGCCATGGGCAACCCCCATGCCATACGTTGTAATTATGATCATCAAGCGTTCACCATCAGCTGATCGAGCGAGGAACCACATGCCTGGCCTATCATTCAGAATATGTGCTAGGATTACAAACGGAAGCTCCTTGTTTCCTGCAACATCCAAATTCGAGACAAAAAGTGCATCACTGGCATACATATTCTAACACCAGGATTCTTCATTGTTCATGCTAACAGTGTGAATAGGCAAATCCTGACAATAATATTACTCAATAAATTAACAACATTAGGAATTGCATTTCTTACTCTCCTATTCCGAATATTTGGATTTCTTGCTTATCTTAGTTTCCTACTTGTTGTAAGTTTCAAAAGAGGAGGCGCCACTTTTTTTGATATAGAGGCATGTCCACTTGAATCCTATAGGATTAGATGCCTACAATATTTTGGATCAAGTGGTGTTTGATTACACAGGAAAACAAAGGAATTGTACAAAGAGGTTGGAATGGATGGAAATTTTCCTCCAAAATATAGTGCAAAGGAATCCTTTGAAGGAATTCCTAAGTATTATACTCTTTCGAATCAAACAACATTTTATAGAAAAAAATCCTAAGAATCCAAGTCCTACAAAAATCCTACACAATTCCTCTGAATCCCAAGGAAAAATCCAAAAAGGAAAGATTGGTGTCCTACAAAAATCCTACTTAATGGAGTGCCTGGGAAAAATTCTATTGCAGGATAGGTGTGAGACAAGGAGACCCTCTTTCACCACTACTATTTGTTCTTGCTGCTGACCTTCTGCAATCTGTCTTGAATAAGGCCATGCATATGAACCTCCTAACACCCCCTATAGCTGGACCACCCAACAGTAATTTCCCTGTTATTCAATATGCTGATGATACATTGGTGATACTTAAGGCAGATGCTACTCAATTATTGTCCTTAAAATCACTTCTTCAAACATTTGCAAATTCTAGTGGGCTCAAAGTCAACTATTTGAAATCTAGCATGATGCCAATAAACTTATGTAATGATAGGTTAATGCATTTTGCTATGACAATCAATTGTCAAACTGGTAGCCTCCCTTTCACCTACCTTGGTTTGCCACTAAGCATTTCAAAACCATCTATGGAACACTTTTTTCCCATTGTTCAAAGAGTTGAAAGAAGATTATGTGGTATAGCTGATTTCTTGAACTATGGAGGAAAATAGCAACTGGTAAAATCTATTCTGTCCTCACTCCCTCTATTTTTCATGAGCTGTTTGGAGGTACCAATTGCCATCAAGGATCAAATTATAAAATACATGAGACATTGTCTATGGAGAAAAAAGACTGAAGATGTTCAAGCAAAAGGACAAGCTCTGGTGTCTTGGGATAAAATCTGCCGTCCTAAAAATCAGGGGGGTCTAGGGGTACTAAACCTACAGATTCAAAATACTGCCCTCCTTCTAAAAAACCTGGACAAATTCTACAATCACCATGACATCCCTTGGGTTCATCTCATATGGGAAACTTACTACAAAAATGGAAAATTACCTAGAAGAAGCATGGAAGGATCATTCTGGTGGAAATCTCATATCAAATTAATTGATAATTTAAAGGCATGGCTAAGTGCAATCTGACTTCAAGAAAGTCTGCATTTTTTTGGTCTGACCTTTGGCAAGATGAGTGCCTGATGAATAAATTCCCTCACCTTCTGTCCTATGCTAAGTCATCAAATATCAGTGTGCATGACTTCTTACATGCTGATTTCTTGGTGGATAATTTTCACCTACCACTTTCTCAACAAGTGTACTCTGAGTTCATAATCATGGAAGAAATATGCTAGGAAATCATGCATACAACTCATGGGGATACCCATGATAATTGGAGCTATATTTGGGGGTCAGATAAATTTGAAGTCAAAAAGGCCTACTCAGCCATGATTGGATATTCACCATCACCACCACACTTCTCTTGGTATGGACATCCTCTTGCCAAAATAAACACAAGTTCTTCTTCTGGCTTTTGCTTATGGACAGATTGAATACAAGGAATCTTCTGAAAAGAAAACAGTTCATCCTGCCTAACTACAACTGTGCAACTTCCAACTGTTACTTGGAAGAGTCAGTAAATCATCTATTCTGGGAATGTTCATTTGCAAACAAATGCTGGGACCATATTTACAGAAACAGAACTGCAAACCTATCAGGATTGGAAGCTATTTCAGACATCAAAGATAAGTTACACCTACCATTTGCAATGGAAATCATTATCATGACTACCTGGGGTATATGGATATGCAGAAATGAGAAGATTTTTAATGACAAAATACCCACTATTGAAAGATGGAAAGCAATCTTCTACCAAGAAATGAGATGGTTACAATTCAGAATCAAAACAAAATACAAGGAAAAATTCAAAGCCTAGCTGAACCAGCAATTAGATCAGGGATAGGGTAGAGTTTACCCACTTTAGAATGGTTTTATTTTCCTGTTTTGATCTACCTTAGATCAATAGACTATCTGTATTTATCTTTGTAACATACTCATACCTTATAATAAAAAATTGAAGTGGGGATTCTCCCTACTGTTTCACCTAAAAAAAATCCTATGTGATTCCTACAATCTAAGGAGGGCCTGAAAGTACAAACAGATAAAGAAACCCGGCATCACTGTGTTGCGCTCACAATTGAGATGTTGGTTAATACTACCTTTCATATTTTGACAATGAACGAACTTAGTAGTGTAGGGATGTCATCATACATTATATTTTTGGAAGGCATATTATTGGTACTAATTCATTACTGGAAATGGTTCATTCATTTTTTAGGACATAAAGCGTGTGCTCATTCAGTCATACGAAAGGTAAAACATAAACAAGGTAGTTGAAAAACAACTTCACTGAATCACTCACAATGTATCATCATGGAACTAGAATTACCTTCCGATGTGGGATCCTAGCAGTAGGTGCAACCTTGACTTGTGACCCTAAAAATGAGGCCACCGTGTTCAATGGCATCATAGTACTATCGTCTTCCAAGACCTGAATGCTCCAGAGATCTCCAAACTTGGCTACCGCCTTCCAGGTAGGAGATTTCACCGTCGAATAACGCGAGGAGCTTATAGTCTTTGTAACCCCTAGCTTCTGTGGGCACTCCGCAGATTACGATCTTCAACAACTCAAGAGATCCATCCCACGACTTATTGAAATTTTTGTCGTCGGATTGATGATAAGTACACCATGAGGGGGTCCTCGAGGCATGTGGAAGAGAGGGCTGTGAGACGTACGGTATTCCAGGATGGTGAGCACACTAGTTTACCCAGGTTCGAATCTGCCGGCTTTGGACGGATCCTACTCCTGCTAGCAATCCAGTAATATGGCATAGCCGGAATATGGGTTACAAGGGTTTTGCCTGTGCGAGTTGAGATTATAGACTATTGTGTGGGTTTGGGTTGCTCTAAATTCTTATCGTAGGATGGCTTATATAGATATCCAGCCTAGGGTTTACAGGAGAGACCTATCCGGCTACGACTAAGAGTCGGTTACAAAGTACATCTTGAACTACAAGTAACACTATAGGCCTATGTTAGTAATCCTTCTGGGCCTTCCCGTAGCCGGACTGGACTCCGTCTCATCTCTCTGGGCCGCTCGTGAAGCAAAGCTCTAAACCGAAGTGGGCCACCCTGGTCAGCGAGGAAAAGTGAGGATACCCGGAAAGTATATCCCCAGTAGTAGCCCCCGGAAGCCTGCAACATCCAAAGTCGGATTTCATCATCGTCTAGCTTGATCTTTGGCTTGCAGAATCTTGAAGGGTTCCTAAAACTCCAAAAGAAAGGATAGGATCCGGGTCTCAAAATGATTCGGACCTATGAATACATTATTCGGTTTTCCATCTTGAAATTCAAACTAAGCAGGAACTTGGTCTCTGACGTAATCTGACACCAGTCATGGTCAAGTCACGTCACTGGCAGACATTCGGATTAGCACAACCGTTGGTGGGTCCGCCTTTTGCGGAACCGAGGTGTCGTTTTAATGCGTGCGTGGAGATCGAGGCGGCGTAATCATCGTGTGGGGGTTACCTAGCTCCTTCCACTACGCGTGGCACGGTTGCCATATACATTTGCATGAATCTTGGCATGGAAGAAGGATATAAGGGGTTGAGATTCCCCCCTCTTCTCTTCACCAACATTTGCGCCGCTTCTTTCCTCCCAATGCCTCCCACAAAACAGAGCTCCTCTGCCTCCCCAAAATCTTCCAGCGCCGCCCATCCTTGGTCACCAGCCCACAGAACAATGGCTGAGACTTCATCTTCCGGTGCGACAGTGACGGTAGGGACGGCTACGGCAGCGGAGAAGGAAAGCTTGCGTGAGGTCTGGATCCCCTGCGTCTTGGATGACGCTAGGCTTCGTGTCATGGAGAATGAAGGACTTCTCCATGCTGGTGACTGGCAGAGCAGCTACGGCCAAACTTTCCCTACTCCTCGCGCCGACAAGCGGGTGCACTTCGGCACCCACCTCGACAGAGGTTTGAGTTTCCCACCCTCATACTTCTTTTCTAAGGTTATAAATCACTATATAGTTCAACTCCATCATCTTGCCCGAACTCTCTTTTAGAGATGAGCGCGTATGCTTCTTTGTGCGAGGGGTATCTCGGCATTAGGCCGAGTCTCACTCTTTTCTGGTTTTACTTTGGTACACGGAGCAATCCCATCACCGCCGGTAATCCATATATTACCGGAACTCTTAGTTTTTCCGTTAGGAGAGAGCACGTCTATCCTCGGATTAAAGCTAGTGAGTCAGTGAAACAGTGGCCGTGCACCTTCTTTTATCACAAGGATATCCCTGCTCCCGGCAAAGCTACTGCTTTGCCGGCTTTCATTGACGGAGCCGCCACGCCCTAAGAGTCCTGGGACGCAGATGCGCCGGCTCTTAGTGACGATCTGCTTCTTGCCAAGAGGCGGATTGAATATTTGATGAAGCGCAAGGGCCTTAAGGGGTCCGACTTAATTCACTGCTGGCTGTCACGCCGGATGCAGCCTCTTCAACATCATGGAGATCGGCTTATGCACTCCATTACGGCGTCCAAGAAGGACACTCTCCAGATCTTCTCCCGGCCTTACACAGATAAGGAATACGAGTCCCAAATAGGGTGGTTGATAAGGGAGCAGATCGAGAGAAAAATCCTGGAGCTGTCTTTGGACATGCATTCGGCTGAAGATCCTGTGGTACTAGTAAGTTTCTAGCAGTAACTCGAATTTTGTGTTCATCTTTACATTATTGTCTCTTTTTGCAATACTGAGATATTTCTTCTTTTTAGATTGCTGACCTCCCCAAGTCGGAGCTTGCCTGCTAGATGATGGTGGTTCCACTGCTGGAGACCTTTACTCGAAAGCGTAAGGCTCCGACTCTGGTGGCACAAAGGAGGTTCCCATTGTGAAGAGGTAACTTCCCTCACAAGGTTTTTGTACTTTGTTCGTAATTCTTTCCGAGATGTAATGTTCTTTATTCTATTACCTCCTCAGAGCTAAACAGCTCACCAAGGGCAAGGGGAAAGGAGTTTCGTCGAAGCCCCTACACCAGTCAAAGCTGAATTTGACTTGTCCTGCCACAACACCTCCAACTCTTGCCCCTCAGCCTTCCGCAGTGCCAGAGATTACTCCATCTTTGACCGTCGTAGAAGATCCGGCTCAACAAGCAGAGCCAGCAATCCTCAGATCGCAAATTGATGTCACCATGGGTGACTCAGGTTTTGGTAAGGGTGAACCCTCTTCGGGTAATGATCCCTCGGCAGAGGTCTTCGCTGAAAACCTCCTCAACAATCCGGGTCTTGCCAAACTTGGCATTACTCGGAAATCTATGGAGGAAATCCAACGGCTTGCCCGACAATGCTTGGAGAGCTAGAATATTACTGCCAAGGAAGAGGCATAAGAAGCGGAGGACATCAAGTACTTCGAACTCCTCGAGCAGATCCGTCTTTGCAACGAGGGCTAAGAACTGGTGTGCTTCCGACACCACCAGTGATCCCGCTCACCCTCACCGAGAAGGTTAGCACCGAGGTGTCCATGAGCTTAAACAAGCTCACCCATGAACATCATGTAAGTCGAATTCCAACTCGCTTTTCTCTTTATGTTATTTTGTATCACATCCTCTAGCCCCCAAGCATGAAGTTGGATAGACAATCCAGATTTATGCATTCTTAGGATGCCAAAGAATGAACTAGTGTAACCCCCCCAGGCTCGTGCTGATATTAGTAAAAATATTTGCCCAAGTCTTTAGTAGACTTCTGACTGTGGGTATTCTGACTTACAGAAAGTTAATTCATATAACCATGAATTGTTGAAGAATATCTGCAACAAACGGAGAGAGATCAAAGCTCTCCGGCTTGAAAATGCTCAGTTGAAAGTGTCAAGGGATGATGCTGAAGGTAAACATTCCAGTCCTAAAACCTTACCCTTTATTTCATAGTTGAATTATTTATTCGACTGCTGTTCTTTTGCTTGTAGCACTGGTAAAGCAATCATGTGCTATGATTGAAGAAGCTGAAAATCTGAAGACCCTGGCGGTGGAGAACACTGACTTACGTCAGAAGCTAGACAAGCTGAAGGCAGATCATGAACGGAGCGTTGCTCAAATTATTGAATCCTCTTCCATGGCCACTGACGAACGTGATCGAAGGATCGTGGCCTAGGATCAAAAGATCTCGGATATCAATAATGCTTTGGTCAGAGAGAAGGACATCACCGAGGCACTCCGGGCTGAACTCCAGAGCCTACGGGAAGAGAAGACCAAAGTTGACGATGTCATCTTCAGGATGTTTCCTTCTTTCTAACTTTCTGCTTTTCTGTCTCTTAGAGTTCGGATGTATTTTACTAACGTTTTGCATTACATGTGCAGGTCCTCTGAACTTACTGGATTCAGCCTCCACCGAGTCTCGCACTAGCCGGCTTACTCAAGTCGGTGATTTACTTCATGATTTCCGCTAATCCTTTGAGGATATTGGCGAAGTTCTCAAGGTTCCGGACATGCCTAGAATGTCTGGCTTTGAAGTGTGAGACAAGGCCAAGGAGATGCCCCAACTCATCCAGGACTGGAACATGTCCTACGCGCGAACCGCAGTGTAGAACGCTCTCACCATGGTTATGAGCCACCATGGAAGCATGGAAATCTAGCAAGTAACTAGAGGGTATTCGACTGTGGATGAAGACGGACAGGAGCAGGACATCAAAGCAATCATGGACTCCTGTGCCAGATATGGGTGCCACGCAGCTGACTTAACCAGCTACGACACTCCTTTACTGACTCGCGTGGAGACGCCTCCTTCGCCTGCTGAAGTAACAACAGAAGTCTCCGACGACAAACAAACCGTTTTGGATTTGAACGTCTCGGAGAGATATCAAGACGAGGCTGATGTATGTAGTGAGCCGTCAGCTCCTACCTCTCCCCCTGCATCATAGAGCATTAGAACAAACAATGTATTATTTTGAAAACAATTCGGGTTGTAAATACGTAGTATAATACTTTTGCTAGTGCCAAGATTTATTATTTCTATTTAGCACTTTTGGCTTTAATTTTATGTGCCTCAAATGTTTACATAAGCACTTATGTTTTTTGTTCTCTGTACTTATTGTTTATCTGGCTTTCCACCTGGTTCCTTTCATGAGCCGGCCAACCTTCAGCACGGAAACTTTGCCGAGCAACAGAGCTCAATTGCTAAACACGTTTAAACTCGGAAACAAAGCCGGCTTCCAGTACCAACAATTCACTACTCGAAAAATGCCCGCATCTAGCAATCGGATAAATAATCAAAGTATAGACTAGAAAATTTAGATTTATACCCGAAGGTAGCAATTTTAGAATCGGAAATCTAAACCAGAACAAACATGAGCATTACTTTCAAGTATTCTGGGATTTTCGACTATGACACGATCATTCAGAAATAAGATGGTAATATAAAACTTCTCAGAAAAATGAGGCAACCAATACTTTATTTCTCATTGAACTTGTACACATATATGATTACAAAGAAACATAAATTAAGAATAAAAGGGATGTAGCTGAGTAATATTCCACGATCTGTCTAATTTTTCAGGTCTGTACTGCCTCCAGCTCTCTTTGTTTTCTTAGTAGCAGGTATTTCTTTGACTGGCCACATATCAGTTAGATAGTAAGAACCATTGTGCAATACTCGGCTAACTAAAAAGGGCCCTTCCCATACTAGGGAAAGTTTGTGCTTTCTTTTCTACACAAGCCGGAGAACCAAATCGCCTTTATTGAAAGACTGGTTTCTGACTCTCTGGCTATGATACTGGCATAACTTCTGATTATAGGCTATTGATCTCATCTCAGCAACAACGCAAACTTCTTCGACTAAGTCGAGATCATTTTGTCGAGAAATTGCAGTATCCTCTTCAATATACGTGACAACTCTAGGAGAAGTATGAATCAAATCACTAGGAAGAACTGCTTCCGCACCATAGACCAAGAAGAAAGGTGTGTATCTGGTTGACCTGTTTGGAGTTGTTCGCAAGCTCCATATTACAGAAGGTAATTCCTCTGCCCAAGCCCCCGCAACACGTCGTAGTGGTGCTTCGAGTCTTGGTTTTAGGTCTTGTAGGATTAAACCATTTGCTCTTTCGACTTGTCCATTAGCCCGCGGATGTGCGACTGATGCAATGTCAAGCCAGATATTTTGTTTGCCGCAGAACTTGGCAAGCACTCCCATAGAGAAGTTACTCCCATTGTCCGTGATAATGCTGTGCGGATAATCGTATCGAATTATGACATCCTCGACAAATCTTCTAGTCGTTGCTCCATCACAACTGGTGATGGGTTTGGCCTCAATCCATTTTGTGAATTTACCCACCATCACTAAGAGATGAGTAAATCCACTTGGAGCTCGTTTAAACGGTCCTACCATGTCAAGCCCCCAGACCGTGAAAGGCCATGTTATAGGTATTGTTCACAACTGATCAGCCGGAATGTGAGCTTGTTTGGCGTATTTTTGGCAGCCTTTGCATGTCTTGACCAGCCGTTCAGCATCTGCCTTGGCTGTAAGCCAGAAAACCCATGTCGGAAAGCTTTTGCCACTAAAGATTTGGCCGAAGCATGGTGACCACACTCGCCTTCATGGATTTCCCATAAGATTTCCACTCCTTCTTCTAGAGATACACAACGCTGAAAGACCCTAGACACGTTCCGCTTATAGAGCTCACCACTAATTATGGTATAGGATTTTGCTCGTCGGACGATCTGCCTGCTGAGAACTTCGTCTTCGGGTAATTTGCCATCTACCAAGTAGTCAAGGTAGGGTTGAGTCAAGCTGGGAATTACAGCCAGAACTGCTACTAAAGGTGATTCGGATTTGGTCGGATATTCCTCGTCTACTCCTTTTATAGAGGGAACTTTGAGGTCCTCCAAAAAAGCGCCATCTGGGACCTATTTTTGTGGAGAGCCAATTCGAGATAATGCATCTGCTTCCTCATTTTCTGTTCAAGGGATGTGTTGAACCTCAAACCCTTCGAATGATTTAGATAGCTCATCCACGACATCTCTATATGCTGCCATGTGTTTATTAGCATTACAGATATCCGACACTTGTTGGGCAACAAGATCCGAATCTCCATAACACATCAAACATCGGATGCCGATATCCTTAACAATCCGGGTTCCATGCAGTAGTGCTTCATACTCAGCAATGTAATACGTCACCGTGAAGTGGATCTGTAACACATAGAAAAGTTTATCTCCTTGGGGTGATTTGAGCACCACGCCAGCCCTCGAGCCCCCGAGCGCCTTAGACCCGTCAAAATGTAAGGTCTAGTATTGTGACTCTAGTAGGGGCATATTTTCCGTTGTCTCTGTCCAATCAGCGACAAAGTCAGCGAGGATTTAGGATTTGATTGTTGTACGAGGTTTATACTCAATGTCGAAAGATGAAAGCTCTATGCCCCATTTTGCGATGCATCCTATAGCATTGCTGTTGTTGATTATATCTCTCATGGGAGTTGTGCTCACCATGGTAATGGGATGTTCCTGAAAATAATGCTGTAACTTATGAGATGCGAAAAACACACCATAATCCAGCTTTTGATGGTGCGGATACCGCTGCTTTGATTCAGTTAGGACCTTGCTGAGATAATAAGCCGGATGCTGCACCAGGTGTTCATGATTTTCCTCTGGTCTCTCCACCACCATGACGACACTAACGACTCTGTTTGTCACAGCGAGATAGAGCAACATCGGTTCACGTGGTTCCGGTGCTGCAAGGATAGGAGAAGATGAGAGTACTGCTATCAGGTCTTGTAGTGCAGCTTCAACTTCGTCAGTCCAAACGAACTTTTTGGTCTTTTTTAGGAGCTTGTAGAGTGGTGCGGCTCTTTCTCCAAACTGGCTTAAAAACCGACTGACTGTAGCAATGCAACCAGTTAGTCTTTGAACGTCTGATACGTCCATTTTGCATTACTATTCTATATCATAATTCACTGTTATTCATTGATATATTTCGTAAGAGGAGGCGCCACTTTTTTGATATAGAGGCATGTCCACTTGAATCCTATAGGATTAGATGCCTACAATATTTTGGATCAAGTGGTGTTTGATTACACAGGAAAACAAAGGAATTGTACAAAGAGGTTGGAATGGATGGAAATTTTCCTCCAAATATAGTGCAAAGGAATCCTTTGAAGGAATTCCTAAGTATTATACTCTTTCGAATCAAACAACATTTTATAGAAAAAATCCTAAGAATCCAAGTCCTACAAAAATCCTACACAATTCCTCTGAATCCCAAGGAAAAATCCAAAAAGGAAAGATTGGTGTCCTACAAAAATCCTACTTAATGGAGTGCCTGGGAAAAATTCTATTGCAGGATAGGTGTGAGACAAGGAGACCCTCTTTCACCACTACTATTTGTTCTTGCTGCTGACCTTCTGCAATCTGTCTTGAATAAGGCCATGCATATGAACCTCCTAACACCCCCTATAGCTGGACCACCCAACAGTAATTTCCCTGTTATTCAATATGCTGATGATACATTGGTGATACTTAAGGCAGATGCTACTCAATTATTGTCCTTAAAATCACTTCTTCAAACATTTGCAAATTCTAGTGGGCTCAAAGTCAACTATTTGAAATCTAGCATGATGCCAATAAACTTATGTAATGATAGGTTAATGCATTTTGCTATGACAATCAATTGTCAAACTGGTAGCCTCCCTTTCACCTACCTTGGTTTGCCACTAAGCATTTCAAAACCATCTATGGAACACTTTTTTCCCATTGTTCAAAGAGTTGAAAGAAGATTATGTGGTATAGCTGATTTCTTGAACTATGGAGGAAAATAGCAACTGGTAAAATCTATTCTGTCCTCACTCCCTCTATTTTTCATGAGCTGTTTGGAGGTACCAATTGCCATCAAGGATCAAATTATAAAATACATGAGACATTGTCTATGGAGAAAAAAGACTGAAGATGTTCAAGCAAAAGGACAAGCTCTGGTGTCTTGGGATAAAATCTGCCGTCCTAAAAATCAGGGGGGTCTAGGGGTACTAAACCTACAGATTCAAAATACTGCCCTCCTTCTAAAAAACCTGGACAAATTCTACAATCACCATGACATCCCTTGGGTTCATCTCATATGGGAAACTTACTACAAAAATGGAAAATTACCTAGAAGAAGCATGGAAGGATCATTCTGGTGGAAATCTCATATCAAATTAATTGATAATTTAAAGGCATGGCTAAGTGCAATCTGACTTCAAGAAAGTCTGCATTTTTTTGGTCTGACCTTTGGCAAGATGAGTGCCTGATGAATAAATTCCCTCACCTTCTGTCCTATGCTAAGTCATCAAATATCAGTGTGCATGACTTCTTACATGCTGATTTCTTGGTGGATAATTTTCACCTACCACTTTCTCAACAAGTGTACTCTGAGTTCATAATCATGGAAGAAATATGCTAGGAAATCATGCATACAACTCATGGGGATACCCATGATAATTGGAGCTATATTTGGGGGTCAGATAAATTTGAAGTCAAAAAGGCCTACTCAGCCATGATTGGATATTCACCATCACCACCACACTTCTCTTGGTATGGACATCCTCTTGCCAAAATAAACACAAGTTCTTCTTCTGGCTTTTGCTTATGGACAGATTGAATACAAGGAATCTTCTGAAAAGAAAACAGTTCATCCTGCCTAACTACAACTGTGCAACTTCCAACTGTTACTTGGAAGAGTCAGTAAATCATCTATTCTGGGAATGTTCATTTGCAAACAAATGCTGGGACCATATTTACAGAAACAGAACTGCAAACCTATCAGGATTGGAAGCTATTTCAGACATCAAAGATAAGTTACACCTACCATTTGCAATGGAAATCATTATCATGACTACCTGGGGTATATGGATATGCAGAAATGAGAAGATTTTTAATGACAAAATACCCACTATTGAAAGATGGAAAGCAATCTTCTACCAAGAAATGAGATGGTTACAATTCAGAATCAAAACAAAATACAAGGAAAAATTCAAAGCCTAGCTGAACCAGCAATTAGATCAGGGATAGGGTAGAGTTTACCCACTTTAGAATGGTTTTATTTTCCTGTTTTGATCTACCTTAGATCAATAGACTATCTGTATTTATCTTTGTAACATACTCATACCTTATAATAAAAAATTGAAGTGGGGATTCTCCCTACTGTTTCACCTAAAAAAAATCCTATGTGATTCCTACAATCTAAGGAGGGCCTGAAAGTACAAACAGATAAAGAAACCCGGCATCACTGTGTTGCGCTCACAATTGAGATGTTGGTTAATACTACCTTTCATATTTTGACAATGAACGAACTTAGTAGTGTAGGGATGTCATCATACATTATATTTTTGGAAGGCATATTATTGGTACTAATTCATTACTGGAAATGGTTCATTCATTTTTTAGGACATAAAGCGTGTGCTCATTCAGTCATACGAAAGGTAAAACATAAACAAGGTAGTTGAAAAACAACTTCACTGAATCACTCACAATGTATCATCATGGAACTAGAATTACCTTCCGATGTGGGATCCTAGCAGTAGGTGCAACCTTGACTTGTGACCCTAAAAATGAGGCCACCGTGTTCAATGGCATCATAGTACTATCGTCTTCCAAGACCTGAATGCTCCAGAGATCTCCAAACTTGGCTACCGCCTTCCAGGTAGGAGATTTCACCGTCGAATAACGCGAGGAGCTTATAGTCTTTGTAACCCCTAGCTTCTGTGGGCACTCCGCAGATTACGATCTTCAACAACTCAAGAGATCCATCCCACGACTTATTGAAATTTTTGTCGTCGGATTGATGATAAGTACACCATGAGGGGGTCCTCGAGGCATGTGGAAGAGAGGGCTGTGAGACGTACGGTATTCCAGGATGGTGAGCACACTAGTTTACCCAGGTTCGAATCTGCCGGCTTTGGACGGATCCTACTCCTGCTAGCAATCCAGTAATATGGCATAGCCGGAATATGGGTTACAAGGGTTTTGCCTGTGCGAGTTGAGATTATAGACTATTGTGTGGGTTTGGGTTGCTCTAAATTCTTATCGTAGGATGGCTTATATAGATATCCAGCCTAGGGTTTACAGGAGAGACCTATCCGGCTACGACTAAGAGTCGGTTACAAAGTACATCTTGAACTACAAGTAACACTATAGGCCTATGTTAGTAATCCTTCTGGGCCTTCCCGTAGCCGGACTGGACTCCGTCTCATCTCTCTGGGCCGCTCGTGAAGCAAAGCTCTAAACCGAAGTGGGCCACCCTGGTCAGCGAGGAAAAGTGAGGATACCCGGAAAGTATATCCCCAGTAGTAGCCCCCGGAAGCCTGCAACATCCAAAGTCGGATTTCATCATCGTCTAGCTTGATCTTTGGCTTGCAGAATCTTGAAGGGTTCCTAAAACTCCAAAAGAAAGGATAGGATCCGGGTCTCAAAATGATTCGGACCTATGAATACATTATTCGGTTTTCCATCTTGAAATTCAAACTAAGCAGGAACTTGGTCTCTGACGTAATCTGACACCAGTCATGGTCAAGTCACGTCACTGGCAGACATTCGGATTAGCACAACCGTTGGTGGGTCCGCCTTTTGCGGAACCGAGGTGTCGTTTTAATGCGTGCGTGGAGATCGAGGCGGCGTAATCATCGTGTGGGGGTTACCTAGCTCCTTCCACTACGCGTGGCACGGTTGCCATATACATTTGCATGAATCTTGGCATGGAAGAAGGATATAAGGGGTTGAGATTCCCCCCTCTTCTCTTCACCAACATTTGCGCCGCTTCTTTCCTCCCAATGCCTCCCACAAAACAGAGCTCCTCTGCCTCCCCAAAATCTTCCAGCGCCGCCCATCCTTGGTCACCAGCCCACAGAACAATGGCTGAGACTTCATCTTCCGGTGCGACAGTGACGGTAGGGACGGCTACGGCAGCGGAGAAGGAAAGCTTGCGTGAGGTCTGGATCCCCTGCGTCTTGGATGACGCTAGGCTTCGTGTCATGGAGAATGAAGGACTTCTCCATGCTGGTGACTGGCAGAGCAGCTACGGCCAAACTTTCCCTACTCCTCGCGCCGACAAGCGGGTGCACTTCGGCACCCACCTCGACAGAGGTTTGAGTTTCCCACCCTCATACTTCTTTTCTAAGGTTATAAATCACTATATAGTTCAACTCCATCATCTTGCCCGAACTCTCTTTTAGAGATGAGCGCGTATGCTTCTTTGTGCGAGGGGTATCTCGGCATTAGGCCGAGTCTCACTCTTTTCTGGTTTTACTTTGGTACACGGAGCAATCCCATCACCGCCGGTAATCCATATATTACCGGAACTCTTAGTTTTTCCGTTAGGAGAGAGCACGTCTATCCTCGGATTAAAGCTAGTGAGTCAGTGAAACAGTGGCCGTGCACCTTCTTTTATCACAAGGATATCCCTGCTCCCGGCAAAGCTACTGCTTTGCCGGCTTTCATTGACGGAGCCGCCACGCCCTAAGAGTCCTGGGACGCAGATGCGCCGGCTCTTAGTGACGATCTGCTTCTTGCCAAGAGGCGGATTGAATATTTGATGAAGCGCAAGGGCCTTAAGGGGTCCGACTTAATTCACTGCTGGCTGTCACGCCGGATGCAGCCTCTTCAACATCATGGAGATCGGCTTATGCACTCCATTACGGCGTCCAAGAAGGACACTCTCCAGATCTTCTCCCGGCCTTACACAGATAAGGAATACGAGTCCCAAATAGGGTGGTTGATAAGGGAGCAGATCGAGAGAAAAATCCTGGAGCTGTCTTTGGACATGCATTCGGCTGAAGATCCTGTGGTACTAGTAAGTTTCTAGCAGTAACTCGAATTTTGTGTTCATCTTTACATTATTGTCTCTTTTTGCAATACTGAGATATTTCTTCTTTTTAGATTGCTGACCTCCCCAAGTCGGAGCTTGCCTGCTAGATGATGGTGGTTCCACTGCTGGAGACCTTTACTCGAAAGCGTAAGGCTCCGACTCTGGTGGCACAAAGGAGGTTCCCATTGTGAAGAGGTAACTTCCCTCACAAGGTTTTTGTACTTTGTTCGTAATTCTTTCCGAGATGTAATGTTCTTTATTCTATTACCTCCTCAGAGCTAAACAGCTCACCAAGGGCAAGGGGAAAGGAGTTTCGTCGAAGCCCCTACACCAGTCAAAGCTGAATTTGACTTGTCCTGCCACAACACCTCCAACTCTTGCCCCTCAGCCTTCCGCAGTGCCAGAGATTACTCCATCTTTGACCGTCGTAGAAGATCCGGCTCAACAAGCAGAGCCAGCAATCCTCAGATCGCAAATTGATGTCACCATGGGTGACTCAGGTTTTGGTAAGGGTGAACCCTCTTCGGGTAATGATCCCTCGGCAGAGGTCTTCGCTGAAAACCTCCTCAACAATCCGGGTCTTGCCAAACTTGGCATTACTCGGAAATCTATGGAGGAAATCCAACGGCTTGCCCGACAATGCTTGGAGAGCTAGAATATTACTGCCAAGGAAGAGGCATAAGAAGCGGAGGACATCAAGTACTTCGAACTCCTCGAGCAGATCCGTCTTTGCAACGAGGGCTAAGAACTGGTGTGCTTCCGACACCACCAGTGATCCCGCTCACCCTCACCGAGAAGGTTAGCACCGAGGTGTCCATGAGCTTAAACAAGCTCACCCATGAACATCATGTAAGTCGAATTCCAACTCGCTTTTCTCTTTATGTTATTTTGTATCACATCCTCTAGCCCCCAAGCATGAAGTTGGATAGACAATCCAGATTTATGCATTCTTAGGATGCCAAAGAATGAACTAGTGTAACCCCCCCAGGCTCGTGCTGATATTAGTAAAAATATTTGCCCAAGTCTTTAGTAGACTTCTGACTGTGGGTATTCTGACTTACAGAAAGTTAATTCATATAACCATGAATTGTTGAAGAATATCTGCAACAAACGGAGAGAGATCAAAGCTCTCCGGCTTGAAAATGCTCAGTTGAAAGTGTCAAGGGATGATGCTGAAGGTAAACATTCCAGTCCTAAAACCTTACCCTTTATTTCATAGTTGAATTATTTATTCGACTGCTGTTCTTTTGCTTGTAGCACTGGTAAAGCAATCATGTGCTATGATTGAAGAAGCTGAAAATCTGAAGACCCTGGCGGTGGAGAACACTGACTTACGTCAGAAGCTAGACAAGCTGAAGGCAGATCATGAACGGAGCGTTGCTCAAATTATTGAATCCTCTTCCATGGCCACTGACGAACGTGATCGAAGGATCGTGGCCTAGGATCAAAAGATCTCGGATATCAATAATGCTTTGGTCAGAGAGAAGGACATCACCGAGGCACTCCGGGCTGAACTCCAGAGCCTACGGGAAGAGAAGACCAAAGTTGACGATGTCATCTTCAGGATGTTTCCTTCTTTCTAACTTTCTGCTTTTCTGTCTCTTAGAGTTCGGATGTATTTTACTAACGTTTTGCATTACATGTGCAGGTCCTCTGAACTTACTGGATTCAGCCTCCACCGAGTCTCGCACTAGCCGGCTTACTCAAGTCGGTGATTTACTTCATGATTTCCGCTAATCCTTTGAGGATATTGGCGAAGTTCTCAAGGTTCCGGACATGCCTAGAATGTCTGGCTTTGAAGTGTGAGACAAGGCCAAGGAGATGCCCCAACTCATCCAGGACTGGAACATGTCCTACGCGCGAACCGCAGTGTAGAACGCTCTCACCATGGTTATGAGCCACCATGGAAGCATGGAAATCTAGCAAGTAACTAGAGGGTATTCGACTGTGGATGAAGACGGACAGGAGCAGGACATCAAAGCAATCATGGACTCCTGTGCCAGATATGGGTGCCACGCAGCTGACTTAACCAGCTACGACACTCCTTTACTGACTCGCGTGGAGACGCCTCCTTCGCCTGCTGAAGTAACAACAGAAGTCTCCGACGACAAACAAACCGTTTTGGATTTGAACGTCTCGGAGAGATATCAAGACGAGGCTGATGTATGTAGTGAGCCGTCAGCTCCTACCTCTCCCCCTGCATCATAGAGCATTAGAACAAACAATGTATTATTTTGAAAACAATTCGGGTTGTAAATACGTAGTATAATACTTTTGCTAGTGCCAAGATTTATTATTTCTATTTAGCACTTTTGGCTTTAATTTTATGTGCCTCAAATGTTTACATAAGCACTTATGTTTTTTGTTCTCTGTACTTATTGTTTATCTGGCTTTCCACCTGGTTCCTTTCATGAGCCGGCCAACCTTCAGCACGGAAACTTTGCCGAGCAACAGAGCTCAATTGCTAAACACGTTTAAACTCGGAAACAAAGCCGGCTTCCAGTACCAACAATTCACTACTCGAAAAATGCCCGCATCTAGCAATCGGATAAATAATCAAAGTATAGACTAGAAAATTTAGATTTATACCCGAAGGTAGCAATTTTAGAATCGGAAATCTAAACCAGAACAAACATGAGCATTACTTTCAAGTATTCTGGGATTTTCGACTATGACACGATCATTCAGAAATAAGATGGTAATATAAAACTTCTCAGAAAAATGAGGCAACCAATACTTTATTTCTCATTGAACTTGTACACATATATGATTACAAAGAAACATAAATTAAGAATAAAAGGGATGTAGCTGAGTAATATTCCACGATCTGTCTAATTTTTCAGGTCTGTACTGCCTCCAGCTCTCTTTGTTTTCTTAGTAGCAGGTATTTCTTTGACTGGCCACATATCAGTTAGATAGTAAGAACCATTGTGCAATACTCGGCTAACTAAAAAGGGCCCTTCCCATACTAGGGAAAGTTTGTGCTTTCTTTTCTACACAAGCCGGAGAACCAAATCGCCTTTATTGAAAGACTGGTTTCTGACTCTCTGGCTATGATACTGGCATAACTTCTGATTATAGGCTATTGATCTCATCTCAGCAACAACGCAAACTTCTTCGACTAAGTCGAGATCATTTTGTCGAGAAATTGCAGTATCCTCTTCAATATACGTGACAACTCTAGGAGAAGTATGAATCAAATCACTAGGAAGAACTGCTTCCGCACCATAGACCAAGAAGAAAGGTGTGTATCTGGTTGACCTGTTTGGAGTTGTTCGCAAGCTCCATATTACAGAAGGTAATTCCTCTGCCCAAGCCCCCGCAACACGTCGTAGTGGTGCTTCGAGTCTTGGTTTTAGGTCTTGTAGGATTAAACCATTTGCTCTTTCGACTTGTCCATTAGCCCGCGGATGTGCGACTGATGCAATGTCAAGCCAGATATTTTGTTTGCCGCAGAACTTGGCAAGCACTCCCATAGAGAAGTTACTCCCATTGTCCGTGATAATGCTGTGCGGATAATCGTATCGAATTATGACATCCTCGACAAATCTTCTAGTCGTTGCTCCATCACAACTGGTGATGGGTTTGGCCTCAATCCATTTTGTGAATTTACCCACCATCACTAAGAGATGAGTAAATCCACTTGGAGCTCGTTTAAACGGTCCTACCATGTCAAGCCCCCAGACCGTGAAAGGCCATGTTATAGGTATTGTTCACAACTGATCAGCCGGAATGTGAGCTTGTTTGGCGTATTTTTGGCAGCCTTTGCATGTCTTGACCAGCCGTTCAGCATCTGCCTTGGCTGTAAGCCAGAAAACCCATGTCGGAAAGCTTTTGCCACTAAAGATTTGGCCGAAGCATGGTGACCACACTCGCCTTCATGGATTTCCCATAAGATTTCCACTCCTTCTTCTAGAGATACACAACGCTGAAAGACCCTAGACACGTTCCGCTTATAGAGCTCACCACTAATTATGGTATAGGATTTTGCTCGTCGGACGATCTGCCTGCTGAGAACTTCGTCTTCGGGTAATTTGCCATCTACCAAGTAGTCAAGGTAGGGTTGAGTCAAGCTGGGAATTACAGCCAGAACTGCTACTAAAGGTGATTCGGATTTGGTCGGATATTCCTCGTCTACTCCTTTTATAGAGGGAACTTTGAGGTCCTCCAAAAAAGCGCCATCTGGGACCTATTTTTGTGGAGAGCCAATTCGAGATAATGCATCTGCTTCCTCATTTTCTGTTCAAGGGATGTGTTGAACCTCAAACCCTTCGAATGATTTAGATAGCTCATCCACGACATCTCTATATGCTGCCATGTGTTTATTAGCATTACAGATATCCGACACTTGTTGGGCAACAAGATCCGAATCTCCATAACACATCAAACATCGGATGCCGATATCCTTAACAATCCGGGTTCCATGCAGTAGTGCTTCATACTCAGCAATGTAATACGTCACCGTGCAGTGGATCTGTAACACATAGAAAAGTTTATCTCCTTGGGGTGATTTGAGCACCACGCCAGCCCTCGAGCCCCCGAGCGCCTTAGACCCGTCAAAATGTAAGGTCTAGTATTGTGACTCTAGTAGGGGCATATTTTCCGTTGTCTCTGTCCAATCAGCGACAAAGTCAGCGAGGATTTAGGATTTGATTGTTGTACGAGGTTTATACTCAATGTCGAAAGATGAAAGCTCTATGCCCCATTTTGCGATGCATCCTATAGCATTGCTGTTGTTGATTATATCTCTCATGGGAGTTGTGCTCACCATGGTAATGGGATGTTCCTGAAAATAATGCTGTAACTTATGAGATGCGAAAAACACACCATAATCCAGCTTTTGATGGTGCGGATACCGCTGCTTTGATTCAGTTAGGACCTTGCTGAGATAATAAGCCGGATGCTGCACCAGGTGTTCATGATTTTCCTCTGGTCTCTCCACCACCATGACGACACTAACGACTCTGTTTGTCACAGCGAGATAGAGCAACATCGGTTCACGTGGTTCCGGTGCTGCAAGGATAGGAGAAGATGAGAGTACTGCTATCAGGTCTTGTAGTGCAGCTTCAACTTCGTCAGTCCAAACGAACTTTTTGGTCTTTTTTAGGAGCTTGTAGAGTGGTGCGGCTCTTTCTCCAAACTGGCTTAAAAACCGACTGACTGTAGCAATGCAACCAGTTAGTCTTTGAACGTCTGATACGTCCATTTTGCATTACTATTCTATATCATAATTCACTGTTATTCATTGATATATTTCGTATTGAGAGGTGATACTTATGTTATTTCATCTGTTTTTGCATGGTTGATGACTTTTGGAGCATGGACCGCTGCAGTCAGGATTCTGATGGAAAAGGTGCTGTTTGGAGGCAAAATTCGCGAAGATCAGAAAATCCGGGAAAATATACGGGAAATCCTATTTTTCCAGAAGACTAAGGATGCCAGAAGACGGAGTGGATATGGGCCACAGGGGGCCCACACCACCCCCTGGTGCGGGTAGCCCTAGGCCGCGCCAGCAGGTGGTGTGGCCGCCCTGGCCCACCTCTGGCTCTCCCCTATGGCGTATATCATCCTCCCGAAACCCTAAGACTCGGGGAGCAACCACAGAAAGATTCCACCGCCTCTGCGGGGCGGAAAACATTGAGAGAGAAAGATCTCTCCAGTAGAGAGAATTCTGCCGGGGGAATTCCTTCCCGGAGAGGGGAGATCGTCGCCATCAAAACCACCATCAAGCTGGACTTCATCGGGATCATCATCATCATCACCATCATCACCATCAGCACCCTCATCACCATCTCCATATTGCTGTAACAATTGAGTTGAATCTTGCATTAGTTCATAGGGGAAACTTTCCCGGTGTTGATTACTCTTTGTAGTTGATGCTATTGAGTGAACCATTGAATTATTGTTTATGTTCAGATTGTTATACATGATTATTCCATCTCTGATCATGATCCATATGATGTCTTGTGAGTAGTTCGTATGGTTCTTGAGGCATGGGAGAAGTCATGTTGTTAGTAGTGGAGTTGTGTTGAGAAAGATTCAATGGTTTGATATTTAAGTTGTGGTGTACTTCTTCTAGTGGTGTCATGTGAACGTCGACTACATGACACTTCACCTATATGGGCCTAGGGGAATGCATTGTGTATTTGGCTACTAATAGTAGGGGTTGCCAGAGTGACAGAAACCTGAACCCCCGTTAGGAAACCATTACACAAGGGACGTAAGGGTCTTAGAGTTTAAAGCTGTGGTTAGGTTTCTACCTTAATTAGTTTATTGTACTTACAGATGTTTGCAAGGGGTATAATCACAAGTATGTATTAGTCCTAGGAAGTTCGGTACATTAGCACAGGTTCACCCACACAACACTTAGCAAGCTAAAGAAGATTAATCAACTATATGAAGCAAAAGCACTTGACAGTCTTCCCATGTGTCCTCGAGAACATTTGGTCATCTTAAGTAATACAGCCGGCTTGTCCTTTGCTGCATAAAGGATTGGGCCACTTGCTGCATTTATTCCTACTGTCTTTTGTTTACTCGTACTTTGTTTACTTGCTTTATCAAAAACCCCTAAAAATCCGTTTGCTAAGTATTTGCAGAGAATTCCTGATCCATACCACTAGCCAACACCTTCTCCTTGTTGGGTTGGACACTCTTACTTATCGAAAATACTACGATACACCCCCTATACTTGTGGGTTATCAAGACTATTTTCTGGCGCCGTTGCCGGGGAGTGAAGCGCTATTGGAGAGTGGAACTGGTAAAGGAAACTTCTACTGTGAGTATTGTTTACTTCTGCTAGTTGCTTTATTTTTGTTATGGATAATTCACTGAGTTTCTTATTTGGTAATGCTACTACCACTGCTAAGGTAGTAGATAAGCCACCACCTGCTGAGAATGGTGTTTTCAAAATACATACAAGAATTATTGATTGTGTTATGGATAACTATTATGTTGGGGATGGAACTGTCCATCCCGGTGATCATTTACTCTTTATAGACGAATTATGCGGGTTGTTCAAGTGTGCAGGTATTACTACAGATCAAGTTAAGAAGAAGTTATTCTCATTATCACTGAAAGCAAGAGCTGAGGAATGGTATAAGCTGCTGAAGAATGGTCAAGCTCTGGAATGGGAGGAAATAGTGCCTCTCTTTTATTCAAAGTTTTATCCTCCTAGTGAGATTCATAAAGATCGGAATCAAATATACAACTTTTGGCCTCTTGATGGAGAGAGTACACCTCAAGCTTGGGGGAGATTGAAGTTACTAATGCTCAAATGTCCCATTCATGAGCTCCCCAACAATATTATTATCAATAACTTTTATGCAAGGCTTTCTCTTCATGACAATGATTTATTGGATGCTTCTTGTGCTGGATCATTCACTCGCATGGAAGAAGAAGCTAAATGGGATCTTCTGGACCGTATTCAAGACAATGCTGAAGCTTGGGAGAATGACAAAGGTAGAAAGTCAGGTATAAATTATGATTATGAATGCATTAATCTTTTATGGGAACTGATGACTTTCAAAATATTAAAAATGCTTATGGTCTAGACTCTCAAGCTATTGCTTCTTACCTTAAGGCTTTTGCTTCCTACATTGAAGTGCCTAAAAAGAAGTGGAATAAGTATCATGAACCTTATAAAGATGTTGCTAAGAGTGTTCCTGCAAGATATACTGAAGTTTATACTGGTAATCATGTCTTACCTGAACCTTATATTGAGAAAATTCCTTTCCCAGTTAAGATTAAGGAACATTCTATGATAGCTAGTATGGTTAATGAAAGTACAAATAAAGCTGTTGAACCTAATAAACAAATGGTTGATGAACCGATTATAGCAAATGTGAAAGACTTTGTTACTAAATATGTAGAAGAGGGACACACTATCCTTTGTAAGGATACCTTTAATATTGTTTCACAAAGTAGTGTTATGAGAGCTACTATTCCTGTGTTTTCTGTTAGAATAAGTGATCATTGTTACGATGGTCCTTGTGATAGTTATATTATCAAGTTTATGCATGACACTGAAAGTTACTATGAAAGAGGGAAAAGTGTTCGTATGCATCTCAATAACATCAAGTTTCCTCGTTTTATGCTGTAAGTTTTTATGTTGCACTTCTTTTGCCTTCTTATGCAAGTAGCCTTTGGTTTCAGCAACTTGTTTGTTTACAAAATTCCCTTGCATAGGAAGTGGGTTAGACTTAAACTTGTGTATTTTTGCTTCTTAATTCTCTCTTTCGCTTCAATTCATATTCCTGAGTGAGCATCTTCACGACTATCATGCCCATCTTAATGGCTATAAAGAAAGAGCTTTATGGGAGACAACCTAATTTGTTTTTGCTTTCAGTTTGTTTTTGTTTCTTTGAGTCTTGGAAGTTGTTACTTCGGTAATAACCGCTCTTTATCCGTTTTGTTTGGTTTTGTGTCAAGATCAACCTCTAATGAGAGAGAAGTAAGATTTGGGGAAGTTGCTGTCCCGAAACAGATCTTTGTGCTTCACCGTAAAAATTCGTGAGAGATCTCTGTATGTCGGTTTGAGCTGTAATATTTTGTGCTTCTGACCCAGGTTGTTATTTAACTTTCGTTTGTTTTGCACTTTTTTATTTGAGCAACAGAAGATTTTCGAAAAAATGATATTTACCTGCTGGTCTGTTCTGATAGATTTTGCCACTTTTGCATTTGCTTCTTTATTCGATTTCCTTTTTGAATTCTTTTTGGGTTTTCGGAAGGAGGTTCTACAGTAGCTTATGTTTTGATGGTTTTCAGTTGAAGTTGGACTCAAATGGTTTTATCACTTCACTTATACTAATGTTGCTAATGAGAACTGTGTGAAGTTTTATGTGAATGAAATTTGCAGGAAGTGGAGATAATGGTGTAATAAGGAAGAGAAGGGTTTTATGACTCAAGTAATAAGACTATGAAGATGAAGATATTGATGTTATTCAAGTGATGACTCCGGAAGAATCTACTAGATACCAAATTCAGAGACCTGCAGAGTCTGGTTTCAAATAGGTAACAGTTTTGGTAAGAAAAGTTCAACTATATTTTTGCAGTTTTCAGTCAATAAGGAAAGCTACGAAGTGAAAAAGGGACGGAAACGGAGCCAGGGTGGCTCACACCACCCTGTGGCGCGGGCCCACCCCTGTCCGCGCCACCAGGTGGTGAGTCCACCTCGGACTCCGCCTCCGACTCGTTTTCTCCCAGTACCTTCCTTTTGTTATGAAACTTCGTAATATATAATCCCCCAGAGCCCCCGAGGTTCGTATATCGTGTTCTCGTCGTGTTTTTGTTTCGATCTGTTTCTGCCAGGACATACTCTTTGAAAGTTTAGAAGCACAATGGTGTCTGCCAAGGATAAAGGGAAGGAGCCTATGGAGGAAGACCTCCAAGACCCCGGGAAGGAGAAGGAGATCAAGAGGAGGCAAAGCACACAGACACTACCATTGCAAGCATTGGAGTGGTGGCAAACCCTGCCAGGACTATGTCAATTGGAGGGAAGCCTCCTCATCACCGTTTAGATCCCTGGTCACTTCCTCCACGCACAAAGAATCCTTTCCATACTCTTATCCATAAGCATCAATACCAGAATATGCCCAAGGGGAAATTATCCTCCAATTGGGATTTCCCTCGTTCTAGCCATGCAGGAAAAGAAGACTTCAAGGAGGAAGAGTGCGGAAAGAATAGCAAGAGCTGGAATTCTCAACCCGACATGATCATGAGCCGCATTGAGCAAAACTCACAGCTGATTCGTAATCTCACCTTCAAGATTGAGGACTTGGGAAACTGATCAGAGAGCTTATCGAGAGGATACCACCACCACCAAAGGAGTAATTCGTCATCAGGTTTGGCATCCCCTTGGTTTGTTCCAAGCTTGGGGGAGTGCCGCGGTATCACATCACTATCTTCTATCTTTTTACCTTATTAGTAGAGCCATATCATGAATAGAGGAGTTATTATGTAGTATGGTTTGCATGATGGAAGTGTCCCCTCTCTCGTTAGATATGTATCCCTTGATGTGAGTTGCCGTTATGGAATATTAATGAGAAGTTCTATCATTCACTCTTTTGCATAGCTTATATTAGTTTTCAATTCGTGGTTATATGATTGATCTTGTTGTTAGTATTGGTATCACCTTTGGGGTCATTGAGTTAATTTAGTTGGTTTTGGAAAACCTGGCTCGGTCAGTAGCAACACTATTTTTGAGAGTTTAATGAAAAAGATAGAAGTACTCTAGAAAAAAAATATATAATTTCATCATCTTTCTTTCTTGATTTGCTCATAAGTCTACTATTCTCTAGTTAAGATCCTTTGTGCTTCCAAGGAAGATTGCATGTTTGTCTTTATCACTTGTATGTTTGTTTGTTTCCTTCAACTCTTGTACTTGCTACCCAGCCTTGCTAGCCAAAAACCTGTACTAAGAGGGAATTCTTCTCGTGCATCCACTCCTTTAAACCAAAACCTGTGCCATTTGTGTCCACCATACCTACCTAGTACATTATTGCTATTCCAAGTAAATTCCTGTTTTGTCTACCTCCCAAATTAAACTTGTTATGTGAAAATTAGTGATTAAAGCTCTCACGAACTTGATGGCACACTTTACTTTCTTGCATTTAATAAACTTGAACCATTGTGCTCACCTATGTTGCGTATATGCTTGCGCTTTGTAAGTTGTGAGTTAGCCGAACCATGTTGTCATGGGGAACGCTTTCAACATTGCACTGGTAATTTGTACCAAGTTGATATCCTGATTCTTTTGCTTATGGATGTCGTCGGTGTGAAATGAAAGGGGAGCGTGTAAGTCCATGGAGTTATGCATATATGTTAGAGAAATGCCCGGGCCGCTGGTCTAATCCATGCTGACATGGTGGAAACCTGCAGCGTAACCATAATGAGTATCTATGAAGCATTCTTCTTATAAAAAAAGAGATAGAGATTGAGAAAAAGAGAAAAGGAAAAAGAGATATTATGAAAAGAGGAAAGAGAGAAAAAAGCACCATATTCCCATGGTAAATAAGAAGATTGCTGGGATACTTGTTGTCTGCTTGCCTTGTCATTTTGATATGGGATTCTTCCGTATCATCGGGCAAGGGGTACCCCATTGGCAGTTCTCAATGATACACATATGCTTACGATGACAAGAACTTACCGGTGACTAAACTTGAGTAGCATGAGGAGCGACCCTCGTATTCAAGGGACATGAGATTCTCAATTTACAACTTGTCAATGCATATCCTCATATTTGATCATTTTAACCTTAATCACCTAAGGATGCCTATGATAGGGGCAATGAGAGCAGAAAGCTAGTAAGTATCATAATTTTTGGGAGCTCTTTATGAGACTTGCAATCCATGCTTCCCTCTTTGAAGGGCCTTTCTTTTACTTTGTAGTTGAGTCAGTAAACCTATTCCCTTATATCTCAGCAAGTATTTTGAGTTGATGTGTTTCATTCATTCATATGATGATTTAGTCAATCGTGTCTTATGTTCCATGTTTTGCATATTTCTCTTATCTTGATGTTTACTACTTTGAAAGCTATCATTGAAAACCAGCTATTTGTGAACTCCAGCAAATTATCAACTATTCTTCGACCAAGAGCTAAGTTTGCCATTACCAATTATGATTCACTTTATGTATCTTTATTTCGTTTCCTTTACTCATTGCAAGTAAGTTATATAATAGTGAGTTGTCTTCTATTATGATCTATGTATTGATGAATGTGATGCTTCTTGTCCGTATTCTTTTATCGACTCTTCACTCCATAAACATGAGGCCATGTTTATTGAGCTCAGTTTCGCTTGGGGACAAGCGAAGTCTAAGCTTGGGGGGAGTTGATACGTCCATTTTGCATCACTATTCTATATCATAATTCACTGTTATTCATTGATATATTTCGTATTGAGAGGTGATACTTATGTTATTTCATCTGTTTTTGCATGGTTGATGACGTTTGGAGCATGGACCGCTGCAGTCAGGATTCTAATGGAAAAGGTGCTGTTTGGAGGCAAAATTCGCGAAGATCAGAAAATCCGGGAAAATATATGGAAAATCCTATTTTTCCAGAAGACTAAGGATGCCACAAGACAGAGTGGAGATGGGCCAGAGGGGGCCCACACCACCCCTGGCACGGGTAGCCCTAGGCCGCGCCAGCAGGTGGTGTGGCCGCCCTGGCCCACCTCTGGTTCTCCCCTCTGGCGTATATCATCCTCCTGAAACCCTAAGACTCGGGGAGCGACCACAAAAAGATTCCGCCGCCTCTGCAGGGCGGAAAACACCGAGAGAGAAAGATCTCTCTAGCAGACAGATTTCTGCCGGGGGAATTCCTTCCCGGAGAGGGGAGATCGTCGCCATCAACACCACCATCAAGCTGGACTTCATCGGGATCATCATCATCATCACCACCACCATCATCACCATCAACACCCTCATCACCATCTCCATATTGCTATAACAATTGAGTTGAATCTTGCATTAGTTCATAGGGGAAACTTTCCCGGTGTTGATTACTCTTTGTAGTTGATGCTATTGAGTGAACCATTGAATTATTGTTTATGTTCAGATTGTTATACATCATTATTCCATCTCTGATCATGATCCATATGATGTATTGTGTGTAGTTCGTTTTGTTCTTGAGGACATGGGAGAAGTCATGTTGTTAGTAGTGGAGTTGTGTTGAGAAAGATTCAATGGTTTGATATTTAAGTTGTGGTGTACTTCTTCTAGTGGTGTCATGTGAACGTCGACTACATGACACTTCACCTATATGGGCCTAGGGAAATGCATTGTTTATTTGGCTACTAATCGTAGGGGCCGGAGTGACAGAAACCTGGACCCCCGTTAGGAAACCATTGCACAAGGGACGTAAGGGTCTTAGAGTTTAAAGTTGTGGTTAGGTTTCTACCTTAATTACTTTCTTGTACTTATGGATGTTTGGAAGGGGTATAATCACAAGTATGTATTAGTCCTAGGAAGGTCGGTACATTAGCACAGGTTCACCCACAGAACACTTAGCAAGCTAAAGAAGATTAATCAACTATATGAAGCGAAAGCACTTCACAGTCTTCCCGTGTGTCCTCGTGAACGTTTGGTCATCTTAAGTAATACAACCGGCTTGTCCTTTGCTGCATAAAGGATTGGGCCACTTGCTGCAGTTGTTGCTATTGTCTTTTGTTTACTCGTACTTTGTTTACTTGCTTTATCAAAAACCCCTAAAAATCTGTTTGCTAAGTATTTGCAGAGAATTCCTGATCCATACCACTAGCCATGTCAACACCTGGATTTTTAATCCCAGATGCCTGTTATGCCATACCTCGCAATCCCAGGATTACCATTTTTGCGAGACATAACGGATTGGATATCACTGTCCATCATCCATTGCAAACCATACATAAGGTCTTACACCAATAAGGATCTCATGATCCAGTCTTAATACAACAAGCAACGGAAATAAAAGATAAGCGTAGCGGTGGGGTCCATCTTCAGGGGCATAGGCAATGCTGACAAAGGCAGATAGTCCTAGTTATCATAGCCGTCCTGCTGGCCATCATCTTGGTAGTCTCCTTCATAGTCTGGCCATGAGAATAACTAGGGACAAAAGCCATGCGTACTCTTTAAGTACTCGCAAACTACCACTAACAAGTAGTATAGTTCTAAGTTAAGTGCTAACTCTAAGTTTAACTATAAAGTTACGTTTGAAACCTAAGCTGAGTTCTGAAGCAAAGAAAGATAAAATAAAGTTCTAGAATCACTTAAGTTGGGAAGCTATTGTCATAAACACAACCCTGTTGTGGTCAAGTCAAGATTCATCATTTAAGTCATAAGTTGTTTTGTAAATATCTGACAACGAAACAGTATGGCCATTCCAACTGCCCATAACCACGGACGCGGCTATTCAAATAGTTTGACACTCTGCAGAGGTGGTACACTTTCACCACAAGATACATCTGTCAGGGATAACCCTAAATCATCATACTTAGTATGCAGATAATCAAACATAACCTTTCCTTTACACGCCCTAGTATAAGCACCTCTCCTATGAGCATGGCCTCCCAACCATGACCATCAGTCATCTTGGGCACTGCATAGGTGGACAACATTGAGAGGTAGCCTCAGCTCAAACCTCTCCCGCGAGGGAACTAATACTAATGCATATAAACTTCCAGCTAAGCCTTACCCAATTCAGGTAGTGTGGTTGTACGGTAAATTTGGAATGGTATCGCATCCGAATCCACCATCAGTTTTATAAAAGGGTTAAGGCTCATGCCTCAACATTTTCACCATCATAAACCATTTGTGTTTCTCAACCCATGTCAAAACATTTCAATAGAATGACTCATCATTCCAAGGTTTTCACAATTCCTTTTCACCAAGTGTTCCCATCTAAAGTGACTCGAGTTTTTTTATCTACTCTAAACTACTAAGTTAAGAGTGTTCACTAAGGTGGAAATGATGGGATCAATCTCATGCCATAGAATGACATCTAAGGATTTTAAATAGGTCAAGTTTTATACTCTTTATGCTACCTTCAAAACAAGTAAGGAACTTTGGGTAAAGTAAAGGAAGTAAAGCTTGGAAATAAGACTTGGGTGAAATACTAGTCAAGGTAGTATAACTCAAGCATGCCTAAAGCATCTTTGCTAAACCATCTAGTTCAATCCTAGCTTGCTAAGAATTATACTTGCAAGTGTTAGCTTGCATTGTTAATGGTGGCTTGCTAGTATAAGTTTTGCAAGTGTTAGCTTGCCAATAATAGCTTGCCTTGGTTGGTGCAGTGGTTGAAGTTTTCTTCTTCTTCTTCTTGGTAGAACTCCTCCTCGTAGACTTGGTCGGTACTATCGTCTATAAATACATACGGAGAACACAATCACCAAACAATACTTACTAGTCTAATTAGCATTCTAAGACATACATTTGATGATCTATTATCATCACAAGCATCACAAGTTTTATTAACTAGTTTCATTCCTTTTATTTTAGAAAAGCAATTTCTACTAAAATTAACTAAGATTTAATATTCACCATTTAAAATATGGGATCATGTGGACACATGTCATCACCACATATTCTAGCATGTGGGAATGTGATTTAAGGGTTGGACATAATTACTTTGGTTTAAGTTCATTACTTAATGATTTAAAGTGACTAGAAATGCCTATATAGCATTATTTTGGTACTAGTCTAAAGTCACTGCATATAAACCTTAATATTATTACATATTCAGATATGTATGGTGAAATGGGATTTTTGAGAGTTGTAATCATCTCAAAAGCTAACTTGGTTGATTTTATAAAAATGTTGCAAGGTCCAAATGCTTCTGTTTTATAATTTTTACTAGGAGAGATCTATAACTCTAATTGAATTAAATCCAACGGGCTTGGGTAGATCTTTTCAGTAGCTTTCTAACAAAATTGGAATCACTTTATTTGGATTTGTAAATCTATCTGAATTGATTTTCAAACTAGGGGACAGAACTAAGTTTAAACTAAAAAAGAAAAATCCTAATTCAAACTAACTGGGTTGCGCGGGAACGCTAACGGGCCGGCCCAGTGTCACTCTGCGGCGCGGGGCTCAACTGACAGGGGGGTCCACCAGTCAGCGGCTCATAACGCGCGATACGGGGCGATATGGGTCGTTGGATTAGAACGGGGATCACCGGCTGGGGATCATCGTCGACGACGAACTCGTCGCCGGCGAATTCTAACCCTAGCGGCTCGGTGGGGGTGCATAGGGGGCGTACCAGGGCTCCAGCGACGACGGCAAGGCGGGCAAACGGACCGGTGGTCGACGGCAAGCTCAGGGACGGTCGAGGCAGCTCCGGGGGTGGTCGCAATCAGCGGCGCCCTTTCCTCCTCTGCTGCGGGCTACTCCTGCCAAATTCCGGCGAGAAAGTGCTCGCGCTGCTCCGGCTAGAGGTGGGGAACGGTCAGTGAGGTGAGGGGAGTTGAGTGGTGTGCCAAAATGGGCTGTGGGTGGCCTCTATTTATAGGACGACGACGCGACCGAGAGGGATGGGCAGGCAACTCCGGCGAGGGCTGTAGAACGTGCTAGCGGCATGGCGCACGGTAGGGGGCGGTTGCTAGTCCCCTGGCAGTGCTCTACAAAGTGAATGCGGGCCTAGGGGCGGTGGTATGCGGTCGGGCGGAGCTAGCGCTCTGCGCGGCAGAGATGGCGGTGTCCACGGCGAGCGGTGGTTGTGGTGCATTGGGCGGCGACCGGGCATGTCCGGCGTGCTCCTTGGGTCGTGGTGAAGCGGTGGGCGCGGGCTGCGGTCGAGCGGCGGCTTGCACGGGCGCGGCGCTCTGGCGCATGCTCGGCATGGCGTAGTCGCACTGGGCGCGGTGGTTCCTCGGTGGTCCATGCTGTAGCCTGGCTTAGGGAGGGGACAGAGGGTGGCGGTGAGGTGCTGGCTAGCTAGTAGACATGGTGAGAGAGGGGGAGATGGTCTGCTGCGGCGGTGACCAAGTTGGCCGGCGAGCATGTGCTCGGCATGGCTTGGCATTGCCACTAGGGGTAGGGTAATGGGTTTAAATGGCTTGGTTAGATCATCTAGGGACAATGGGAGTGTTTTGAGGACAAATGGGAGACACGTTTGGCCAGAACACTATTCAAATAGTGAAATTGGTTTTTGTTTGAAATCTGTCCACAAGGTGTTTGTGAAAATGGCCGAAAGAACTTTCTTTTTGAATTTTGAAAAGATTTTTGGTGGGTGTGCTAGTACTAAGCTTGAGACTCTGTGGGTGCTTGGGTTTTGAAATTTGAGCTTGTTTGAGTGGTTTTTGAAATAGTGGGATCTTCCCATATGAAATAGATTCCATTTTCAAATGACAATTAAAATTAGTATTTGAATGTTTTTGGCAGATCACAAAGTGGGCCTTGGTACCTCATTATGTGTACTAGCAAGGGGTGCAAATATCTACAATTTTTTCTGTTAGGTTTTGAGTACTAGGAATAGCCAAAGTAGGCATGATAGTTAATTTGGCAAAAATGACCATTCACTTCATTTATTCATTTGGAGTTGTTTTTCTTTGGGAAATGTTTGGGAATGATTTAGATGATGTTTAGTTCACCTAAGAATCATTTTACAATCAATGGATCATAGAACCATGGCAATTCAAATCAACTCCTAATTAAATGCACACACACATGAATGCTTTCATATTTTGAATTGGAAAAGTTTTTGTTAACCCTAATTTTGATGATTTGGATCTTGATAAGCTTGGATTAAAGTTTTGGGATGTTACAAGGCAGCACCTTCTGCTCCTCGTTGGGTTCGACACTCTTACTTATCGAAAATACTGCGATACACCCCCTATACTTGTGGGCCATCAACATCCTTCAAGCGAGTCGGCCTAGAAATATTGAGTATAGCCTTAATCTTGTCTCGGTTCACGTCTATGCCTCTTTGAGACATGATGAAACCTAACAATTTTCCGTCTAGTATTCCAAAGAAACACTTTTTCGGGTTAAGCATTATGTCATATTTTCGTATATTGGCGAACGTTTTCTCCAAGTCAGAAATTAATGTTTCCTTCTTTTTGGACATCACCGCAATGTCGTCCACGTATGCATGTACATTGCGTCCGATTTGGTCGTGGAGGCAATGCTGCATAGTGCGCTGGTACGTAGCTCCTGCGTTCTTGAGACCAAAGGGCATCGTAACAAAACAGAAGGTTCTGAAGGGGGTTATGAATGAAGTTTTAACTTTGTCTGATTCCTTCATCCTGATTTGGTGATAACCGGAATATGCGTCGAGAAAACATAGGAGTACCGAGCCTGCCGTAGAATCAATAACTCGATCAATTCTAGGCAGAGCGAACGGATCTTTGGGCCAAGCCTTGTTCAAGGCAGTATAATCAACACACATCCTTAAATCATTGGTGTCCTTTTTAGGGACCATTACAGGATTGGCCGACCAATCAGTATGGATGACCTCTTCTATGAATCCGGCTAACTCGATCCAGGCTAGTTCCTTAGCTATGCCTTACACTTTTCATCCCAAAACGTCGTAGGGACTGTTTGACGGGTTTAGAGTTTGGGTGTACATTTAGAGAGTGCTCGGCAAGTTCCCTAGGTACTCCGGTCATGTCAGATGGCTGCCATGCGAAGATATCTTAATTTCCTAGGAGGAACTTGACGAGCGCGCTTTCCTATGCGCTATCTAGGCCTACACCTATCTGAGTCACCTTGGAGGGGTCATCATCCTTCGACGACGTCTTCTTCGTCTCTTCCGATGCCTTGAACTCCAAATTCGGCTTTGTCACCTCCTTCTTCGTTGCGGGCATCTTAGACGGATCAATGGTCTTCTTGATCTCCTGGTACTCCTGGGCGTGAAGCGCGGCATCAGCAAAGGCGACATTTTTGTCCTCGCACTCTTGCGCCTTCTTCGGGTCTCCCCTGATGGTGATCATGCCTTTGGGACCTGGAATTTTCATCATATTGTAAATGTAACATGGACGAGCCGTAAAAGCCCAGTAAGTCGGATGTCCAAATATAGCGTGATACGCGCTCTTGAACAGGACCACTTCGAAGGAAAGTGCCTCCGTTAGATAGTTCTTTGGAGTTCCAAAGGTAACATCCAAAGTGATCTCTCCTAGGGAATTTGCTTGTCTTCCTGGGACAACTACATGAAAGATCACCGAGGTGTGATTCAGCTGGGTCTCCGAGATCCGCATCCGGTGGAGCATTTCGACATACATAATATTAATGCTGCTACCGCCGTCCATGAGAGTCTTGGAGAAACCATAGCCATCAATAAGTGGGTTGATGACTAAGGCGTATTTTCCTCGCTTGTGTAACTTAGGCAGATGATCATCACGGTCAAAGGTGATTGCTACTTCCGACCAGTCCAGGAATTGTGGGATAGCCGGAATAGTTGCGTTGAGCTCATGCAGAACTGCTTTCTTGACCTTAGCTGCTTGAGATCCGAGGAAGCTGACATAAGTGTCTTTCTTTGTTGGGAAGTTTTTCTTTCCCTCCGGCTTGGGGTTTGAAGGGTCAGGTTCCTCCATGTCAGAATCTTCCTTGGTCTCCTTCTCTTTTTCGGGATTCTTCTTTCCCTTCTTCCGCTTAGCCCTGTAGCCAGCAGTATCGTCTTTCTTGATGTTGTCATTAAAACGACACTTGGTGTTTGTGTGAGACGAGCCCCTACTGGCATCTAAGTGATGTACACCTGGGTTATTGGCAATGTCGGCCCAGGAGTAGGTTTTGCTAGGTTGCTGGTCTCCTCTACCCTGGACTCTTGATGTCCCACGACCGCGTCCGCGACCACCACCATGCCCTCGTCGTTCTCTAGACCTGAAAGTAGCAGTGACCACTACTGTTTCCATGTTGGGTTTTTCTTCCGAGGTGTTCTTGCGCTTTACCAAAGATTTGGATAATCATCCAAGCAGTCAGTGCATGAGTGGGACAATTCTTTACCAAAGATTTCATTCTTTCCCAAGCTTGACCAACATGTTCATTATCAGATTGTTTTAATTTCATTATTTCACTTCTCATAGATATAATCTTAGCAGGAGGATAGTATTTTCCAATGAAAGCATCTTTGCATTTAGTCCAAGAATCAATAATATTTCTAGTTAGGGATTGCAACCATTCTTTAGCTTTTCCTCTCAAAGAGAAAGGAAACAATTTAAGCTTAATAATATCCCCATCTATATCCCTATGTTTCTGCATCTCACAAAGTTCAACAAAGTTATTAAGATGAGTAGCAGCATCTTCAATACCAATTCTAGAAAATTGTTCTCTCATAACAAGATTGAGGAAAGAAGGTTTAATTTCAAAGAAAGTAGCTTCAGGAACAGGTTGAGCAATAGGTGTGCACATGAAATCATTGTTGTTGGTGCTAGTGAAGTCACACAACTTAGTGTTTTCAAGAGTAGTCATTTTTGTGTGTTTTTAATATAAAGAAGCAAACTAGTACAACTAATTTTTTGTTTTTTTGATAAAGAAACAAGCAAAGAAAGTAGAAAAAACTAAGCAAAACAAATAAAACAAAGTAAAGAGATTGGTTATGAGGGACTCCCCTTGTGAAGATGTCCTTGACTCCCTGGCAACGGCGACATAAAAAGTCTTGCTTGCTCAATATGTTGAGCTCGTTGGGGAACCCCAAGAGGAAAGTATGATGATCACAACAACAAGTTCTCCCTCAGTTATGAAACCAAGGTTATCGAACCAGTAGGAGCAAGGAAACACCTCCAAGGTGTTGTTTCCAACTTGGAATCCTGCACAACACAATCATAAAACTTTGCTCCCAACTTACAGTGAGGTTGTCAATCTTACCGGTTTTGCTGAAAACAAAGGATTGAACGTATTGTGTGGAAGATAGTAATTGCTTTGCAGAAAGTAATCAGAAAACAGTAAATAGATTGTACATTGATGGTAAAAGAATGGAACGGGGTCCATAGTTCACTAGTTGTGATTCTCCTTCAGATAGATGACATGTTGGGTGAACAAATTACAGCGGGGCAATTGACAAACATCGAGAAAGCATACATGCATATACTAATCATCTTGACTCCTATGAGATTTGATTAGGCATTACAACATTATACATAGACCGTAATCCAACTACATCTATGACTAATAATCCACCTTCATGTTATCATCTGAACCCCCTCCAGTATTAAGTTGCAAGAAACAGATAATTGCATTAAGCAAAGTGTGTAAAGTAAACAATACGATTTTTCTATGAACAAAGGATTGCTGTTTTCTCCCTAGTAGCAACAACACATCTAGTACCTTAGAGGTTGCTGTCACTTCCCCAGATTCCTAGAGGCATGAACCCACTATCGAGCATAAATACTCCCTCTTGGAGTTGCTAGCATCTACTCAGCCAAGATAGCTACTAACAATGGAGAGCATGCAAGATCACAAATAAAAAAGACATGATATAATCAATAATCAATCTGAAATAGCATCTCAACATCCATCGGATCGCCGCAAACACAACATGTAGGATTACAAATAGATGATCTTGATCATGAACGGAGCTCACAAGATCTAAACATGGTAGCACAAAGGAGGAGAACCAACCATCTAGCTACTACATGGACCCGTAGTCCAGGGATGAACTACTCACGCATCACACCGGAGGCAGGCATGGTGATGAAGAAGGCCTCTAGGGTGATCTCTCCCCTCCGACAGGGTGTCGGGAAGAGCTTCAGATGCCTCCCAATCTAGGGATGGAGATGACAGTGGCTATAGACTCTTTCGTGGAATTTTTGATTGGGTACTTAGGGTTTTCATCCTAGAGGAAATATATAGGCGAAGGGGCAAGGTCGGTGGAGAGCCAGGGGGCCCACACCCCCTGGTGGCACGGAGCCGCGCCACCACCAGGTGTGGCTGGCCTGATTCCCCTCTTCGTCTCCCCTCCGAACTCCGTGTTCCTTCTAGTGAAATATTGACTTGGGCTTTTGTCCGGTCCAATTCCGAGAATATTTCCTTACTAGCTTTTCTGAAACCAAAAACATGCAACTGACACTGTGGCATCTTGTTAATAGGTTAGTTCCAGAAAATGTGTAAAAAAACTCCAAAGTGTGGACAAAACATAATAAAGTAGATATAAAACAAGCATGGAACATCAAAAATTATAGTTACGTTTGCAACGTATCAGGGTCATCATCCTTCAACGGCGTCTTCCTCGTCTCTTCCGATGCCTTGAACTCCGGATTCGGCTTTGTCACCTCCTTCGTCGCGGGCATCTCGGATGGATCAATGTTCTTCTTGATCTCCTAGTACTCCCGCGCGTGCAGCATGGCTTCAGCAAAGGCGGCATTTCCATCCTCATACTCTTGCACGTTCTTCGGGTCTCCCCTGATGGTGATCAAGCCTTTGGGACCTGGAATTTTCATCATATTGTAAATGTAACACGGACGAGCCATAAAAGCCCAGTAAGCCGGATGTCCGAATATAGCGTGGTACGCGCTCTTGAACGGGACCACTTCGAAGGAAAGTGCCTCCGTCGGATAGTTCTTTGGAGTTCCAAAGGTAACATCCAAAGTGATTTCTTCCAGGGAATTTGCTTGTCTTCCTGGGACAACTCCATGAAAGATCACAGAGCTGTGATTTAGCTGAGTCTCCAAGATTCGCATCTGGCGTAGCGTTTTGACATATAAAATATTTATGCTGCTGCCGTCGTCCATGACAGTCTTGGAGAAACCATAGCCGTAAATAAGTGGATTGACGACCAAGGCGTATTTTCCTCGCCTATGCAATTTAGGCAGATGATCAGCGCGGTCAAAGGTGATTGCCACTTCCGACCAGTCCAAAAATTGTGGGACAGTCGAAACAGTTGCGTTGAGCTCATGTAGAACTACTTTCTTGACCTTAGCTAGTTGAGATCCGAGGAAGATGACATAAGTGTCTTACTTTGTCGGGAAGTTTTTCTTTCCCTCCGGCTTGGGATTTGAAGGGTCAGCTTCCTCCATGTCGGAATCTTCCTTGGTCTCTTTTTATTTTTCGGGATTCTGCTTTCCATTCTTCCGCTTAGTCTCGTAGCCAGCGGTATCGTCTTTCTTGATGTCGTCATTAAAACGACACTCAGCGTTTGTGTGAGACGAGCCCCCACTAGCATCTTGGTGATGCACACATGGGTTATTGGCAATGTCGGCCCAGGAGTAGGTTTTGCTAGGTTGCTGGTCTCCTCTACCCTGGACTCTTGATGTCCCATGACCGCGTCTGCGGCCACCAAGGCGCCCTCCTTGTCCTCCAGACCCAAAAGTAGCAGTGACCACTGACGTTTCCGCGTTGGGTTTTTCTTCCGAGGTATTCTTGCGCTTCTGAGCTTGCTGCTTTGGTTGTTTTGCCGACTATGGCACAGCTAGGGCGTTCAGTAATCCCTCTGCATCGTCATCAGCATCTGCATACTTGCTCATTGTTTCTATCATCTCTCCCAGATCAGTGACCTTGTCACACTTCAAGACGTAGTAAACCAATTGGGAGTCCTGCAATGAAAGCTTCAATCGGAGTTTGGTCATTTACTCCTTCACAAGAGTTCTTGGTGTCGATCCATCGTCCAAGGTAGTCTCGGCAAGTTTCTCTGGCTTTCTGGGTGCAACGCTGTAGGTCTCCTACCGTATAGGGCCTCTGATATGTGCCTTCGAAATTTCGAAAAAACGCGCTTTGCATGTCATACCAATTGTGAATGGTGTTCTCCGGAAGTTCACTGAGCCATGATCATGCCGTCTTCCGCAACATAAGTGGGAGATATCAGGTTGCGACCAAGCTATTTCCGCCTTTGGCGATGTAGCAGGCCTGGAAAAAAATCTTGAAGCCAAGTATCTAGCCGGCCACACCGTCGTAGGGTTGGATGTGTCTTGAGATAACAATCTTGAAGCCAAGTTTGTTTGTCGAATACGCGGTCCGAAGAACTTTGGACCTACGTAGATATTATCTAACTCATAGCACTACGCCTCTATGTTGGAATTAATTCGGTGTCTCGCGTCCCTGGGTGACAGAGAATGCCATCTTGGTTGTTCTATAGCTGCGGTGCCTTGGAGTCAGACTTCAGCTTCTACCACCACCTCCTCCACCACGATGCCCTCCTTGGCCTCCTTGAGAGCCGTTGTGCTAGCTACTTGGTGGAGAGGGTGGATTGTTTCCGGCTGATCGCCGGCCTCCATCTGGAGCATCATTACTCTGGTTCCGGGGAGGGTCTTCATTGCGACAAGCCCCCTGCTAGTTTGACTCGGCACGGTGTCCATCCTTCCTTCGTCCATCACTCCCACCGTGATGGGGTTCAGCCGGACGGCTTGTGTGTCTAGGAGGTGGCATTCTTTGACGTCCTCCTCCCGACATTTCTCTTTGTCTTCTTCCCTGCGATTGTTCGACTCTCGCCTAGAAGGATTTCTCAGATACAATGCAGCAATTGCTTCTTGCTCTGCAGCTAGAGCAACGTTGCGCTAGTCACGTGCGGTTCTGTGGCGCTGTCCTGAAGATCTGGTTCTTGAGTAGTTGTCTTCATGACGGTCGAAACGTTGATGTTGTTCCGGACCCCGTTGGGGCCTTACGTCATTCTAGGCTAGATCCGTGTGACATTGATCAGATTGAGAGACTAGTTTTCTGTTCTCGGATTTCGCGACCTTCTGCTGCTCTAGACCCTTGGTGAGTAGTTTAATGCCTAACTGGACTTGTTATGGGCCTAGATTATTTGCTAGGATGTCTTGAGCTGCGGCACTGTTTTGCACTGGTATTGGGTACACTAGATCTCCCTTGCTGTCGAGCCGAGGCATCCCTGGGTCCCCTTTGAAGAGAACCTTGTGGACTCCCGGATATTGATTGTCACGCGTGTGCCGTTTGCGGGTCTTCTGATGCTGCAGAGAGATATACTTCTCCACAGTAGCTATGTGCTTCTTCTGTTCCTCGATGTTGTTGGATTCATCCAGGAGTACTTGGTGACGCACTTCTAGGGCCTGGGCCCTTTCCTCCAGCTCTTCAGTAGTGATTTCTGTGGCTATAGGGATATGTGTAGTTAACACATCATCGATGAGTTTACGGGCACCTGCAGTGACCACGTGTCCATCCACCGAAGCTTCTTTGGGCTCTTCTGGGATAAGTGCTCCATCCAAGTCTTCCTCGTATTCCTCGGCAATGACTTCCTCTTTTGGGATTCTCTTCCTGGGGTCTTGTTCTTCTTCTTTGCCTTCTTGGCAGCGCCGGTAGGAAAGACGGCTTTGGGTCTGTTTCCTGGAGTTAAGCTCTGGGCGGTACTTTTGGACATCTGGACGTCGGGATTATCTCCAAGATCCATGTCATCCTGCGCTTTGGGATAGTTTTCTCCGGATTCTTCGTCCATGGCTTCTCCTTCTTCTGCAGCTCTGGAGTTGAACTCGTCTTCATATTATGTGGAGAACTTTCGGAAATCCGCCGACGTCATCGAGTCATCCGAGGATGGGGGTAAGTCGGTGTTTGTTCCGATTGCCTCCAGCACCGAGTCGTCGTTGTCTCTAGCATCGGTAGAGCCGGATCCAGATCCAACATATCCGACAAAGTGCGACCTGTGAGTCCTGAGGTAGTTGGGGCTCTCCTCGTGGGCTTCTTCGAAAATCCTGATGGTCTCGAGAACTTCATCCACGTTTGCGCCTTGTAGCATCATGCGTCTCAACATGTGCCTCAGGAAAGGTTGGTCTGTTCCGGCGTTGGTAGAGTCGGTACCAAGATTGTTGTCCTGCCCCTCCTGGATTTTGACCTCAGCGGGTAGATCAATCTAGGATTTAACCTTGCTAGGGAGATCCACTCCAGATTCGACTTGAACCGCAAGATCTGCTTCAGGTTCAGCTTTCTCCACTATCTCCACAACTGGTGCGGGCTAGGTGGGATTAGGGTTTTCTGAGATCCGGAACTCTGCCGCCTCCACGGATAAAGGGGACCCAGAGATTCCTTCTGCCTCTATCATCACCGCTGGGGTGGGTGGTACAGGTTCAACGAATCCAATGTACACATCGATCTCGCCAAAGGACATGATAGTGTAGGTAGTCACAGCCTCCCTAGCCGGAATCTAGGTCTCATCGAGAACGACGAGAGGGACATCACTGGCATAGAGGATGCGAGCGACGACAATGGTCTCGGCAATTCCAATTCTTGCAGATTCCGCTCAGAATGCAGATCCGAAGCTCACTTGCCCCACGGTGGGCACCAACCGTCGTCGGATTGATGACAAGTACGCCATGAGGGGGTCCTCGAGGCGTGTGGAAGAGAGGGGTGTGAGACCTACGGTATTCAGGGACAGTGAGCACACAAGTTTACCCAGGTTGGAATCTGCCAGCTTTGGATGGATCCATCTCCTGCTAGTAATCCAGTAATATGGCAGCGCCGAAATATGGGTTACAAGGGTTTCGCCTGTGCGAGTTGCGATTGTAGACTATTGTGAGGGTTTGGGTTGCTCTAAAGGCTTACTATAGGACGGCTTATATAGATATCCGGCCTAGGGTTTACAGGAGAGACCTATACGGCTACGACTAAGTGTCGGTTGCAGAGTACATCTTGAACTACAAGTAACACTACATGCCTATGTCGGTAATCCTTCTGGGCCTTCACGTAGCTGGACTAGACTCCGTTTCTTCTCCCTGACTGGGCCGCCCATGAAGCAAAGCTCTAACCCGAAGTGGGCCACCCTAGTTAGCGAGGCATAGTGAGGATACCCGAAAAGTATATCCCCAACACTTTTATCCATACTTGCGGATTTGCCAAAAAAAACTTTTAAAATGTGAATGAGTTTAGAAATGAATACATGTAACTGGGGGAACCCTGGCTGGCTAGTAGCATTACAGGTTATATACTGGATGTGAGGCGGCTGCAATATCACAAGTATCCTTCGATTGAAGGTCGATTACTCGATAGGTGTAGATGTTCACTAGGCACCAGGCCCCGTGCTGGTCCACCGCGGCGAGCCAGTCGCTGTTCATGCCAACCTAGAATTTTTCGTGCATGAAGGGCATGATGGTGGTGCGTGGAGGATGGTTGAGGGGTACCACGTCGTACACCGTGTCATGCAGACGATGTACCCTCGTACCATCATAGTGCTCGTCGAACCAATAAGCAGGCTGAGGCATCAGTAGGCAGGGTTCATTCCAATGGTGAAAAGTCCATTTCATACCTTCATTGTTGGCGAATGATCGTATAGCAGCTTGCAGCATGTGGCTAGCCTGACGGTGCTAGAAATTTCCAGACGCTGAATGATGAGGTCAACATCGTTCGTGCTGAGTTGATCCCACTTGCATCGCCCACTGAGCTTCAAATCGACCATCACAGCCGGATGGATTTAGGCGGATGCCAAGTGCGGCTGGGGTTTACTGCAGGAGGAGGGGAGCGTTAGAAGAGAGAGCGTGGGGGAGATCACGGGCGGAGTGGGGACTGGGGAAGAAGATGGAGAGGCAAAGAAAAAAACGAGGGAGGAGATTTTACTTGCTTGCTCTGTCTAGTCAACAGTAGCATCGATGACACCGCCGCCTAGACTTCACTATATGTTAGACTAGCACACCACGCAACTAGTAATTTGACAATACTCCTACTTACTACGTATCAGAGGTGCAATATTGTCTAGTCACATCAGTTTGACCAGAGGGTTTTCTTTTTACAACTTTCATTTCAACATAGTGTACTAGTATTTTCAATGGAAAATAGGAGGACGAACTACTACTAGTAGTAGTAGCCGCGACATGGACACATGTACTTTCATCTTGTTCCCCTACATGCAGAACTCGTAGCATAGAACCGAAAATACATACACCAGATATAATGCACAGTACGGATGTGTCCGTGATATTTTTGGCATGTTGCATGTGTTCATATGTGTTCTAGTACAAGGTACATGGAATTACACATGTACAACATGCAACCGCGCAGCAAAATGAGAGACATGCACGGACACCAGATTTCGCTCAAGTCAGGCAACGTGCATGACTTTGTGTGGCTCTGATTCACTGATATGTGGGTCCTATTACGGTTGGCTCCACCTGCTAGTGAGAATCTGCATGCACCATGCGCTTGGAGCTACTAGGTATGCCAACGACGGAAATTACAATTTGCAACTAGTTGCACCGGCAACAAGCTGTTGCATGTGGCACTTCCAAGTTTTCAGAAAATGTGAAATAAATCATGAACATAGATCATATTTATATAGTTCATCTATAAATTTCCATCCCAAAAATATTACTAGTACATGGCCTGGCCATCACAAAATGAAAAAATGAACACAAGATATTGTTCGCTTAGGTTTTTTATTTTTCATTGAACCATGTCACATAAGATCTTATTGTGGGACCGAATATTGTAGATGCACAAGATACAACATAGCCAATATTCTGGATTTATTTCACATTTTTTGTGAACTCGAAAATGCAACAAATAATAAAGGGGTGCGGGCGCAATGAGTTGCAGAATATTCAACCCGCACTGACAAAAACTATGGCTTTCAGACAGAAGGAGTTTGATCGAATTACAGGGCTTACACTATATTGCGGTGAAATGAGTGTTAGAGCACATCAAGATAACGGCTGAGGCCATACTATACAAATAAGGCAAAGGAAATAATTCAAGATACACAAATCCCTATTACATATGATCTCCCTTGAACCGTTAGTTATGCCGGTTCCAATCCTTTGCGTTGGCCAAGCTTGGGATGAACCACAACGGAGTCTGTCGCCAATTCTAGCCAATGTTTTTTTGAGGGAAATTCTAGCCAATGTTGGTTGAGAAACCAACAACGGCGTCTTGAGCATTCATACTGATGCGGCATATTTCAGGACAAAGATTAAATCCACTAAGACTAACTACATGCGGCGAGGTGTATACACAGTTGCTCCTCATTAGATCTCTAGGGCCAAGTCCTGTCACGCCAACTAGAATGGTAATCGGATAGTTCAATCCAAGGAAGATAGAAAATGCTCCAAGATCTAAAACCCCCCGCCATTGCCTCGGTGTAAGTAACCTACTAGTGTCAATCAAGAACACATGGCAGCAAAACCCAGTAGAATAGGTGTGAATATTGCAACCGTGATGATAACCAACATTTTCATCACAGGATAACCACCATAAGTAGTGTCATACAGCCTAGAACTAACACCCACAGTATTGATCAGAATAAGGCTACCACCATCAGGAGATCTTGCTAACCACCATAGATCAGGATTGTACTCACGATTACCATCGAATTCAGGTGGCCCTGGAAGACGCACAGGACCTTTCAAGGAAAGCACATTCAGAGGTCAGCTGAGCAAAATTTGAATGATGAAGCTTGAAAATTAAAGGATAGAAATTTTACCCCATGCCCGAGGATCCCATGCATAAACATTGCCAATCTGAGTTACATCATAGACAACTCCATTGTGGATAATTTCATCGTGGTAGCTGAACAAGCTAAACTAGTTCTCAAGAACCATCCACATACCATGAGAACCATCAAGGAAGGCAATTACCGTGCGAAGATGGCCAGTATAGAGAAATCCTTATAGTTCCCAACAGCTGTGCGAGCTCGGCAAATGGCTATCTTCAGTAGATTAGTAGGCTGACCAGCCATGATAAACTTAAGTACCTTGGGTGTGGCCTCAAAATCGAAGATCGCTGGTAGAGGAATCTGGCAACGAGTGAACACATTCACAAGCTCCCAGTTCTAGGCGAGGCCAACAGTGGCGATCCAATCTTCATGGGCACCTACCCACTTCTTACCGTCACAATCTGGCATCACAGCATCGGAGGAGGATCTGTCCAGCGGCGTCAGCTCGCACAAGGTCCACCCGAACTTCTTCTGTGGCTTCTGCTTGCCCCTGCCGCAATTGTAGCTGCCCCTGTAGAACTACTTCATGCGATTGTCGCGGTAGAATACATTGTACTCACGCGATACCTCAGTTGAGTGAGAGTGAAGAACATAGGGGAGACGAAACAGATGAGATTTCAACAGGGATGCACTATGTGTTGCTGAGTAAAGATAACGTTTGTAGCAGGCGACGAGGCTCATGGCGGTGATGACGTCGCATCTATCCGAGATTTCCTAAGGGGGCCATCAGAAAACATCCTAGAAGTGTCACTGTCATCGATCAATTGGGCCATCCTGAGGAAGAACTTGAGCAGGTGGGGGGCGATGGCATTTGATTTTGATTGGGGGTTTTGGAGGAGAGAGCGAGCGACAGCTGGTAGGGCGAGACGGAAAACAGTCTATCAAACTGGGCGCCGGAGCTGATCCTAAATCAGCATGGTGGCCTTGGCGCGTGCCTATATTGGTGTGCGAGTGGTAATAGCCGTCGCCGGGACGCTAGAGGTGAAGTGAGGATGGAGATCAAGGAAAAGAGAAATACAGAATGAAATAAAACCAAGCGTGCCTTCTTTCTCTCTGCTAAATCTACTGTGTCTATCGAACTAGGCTACGGAAATGCTCCAAAAGAGGCATGGCAGCGTTGGCGTGTGCTAAACGTGGGCGAGTGGGGATCAACAAGAAGATGGAGAGGAAGAGGACGAAGAGCAAATGAAAATACTAGTAGAATAAATTGATTGGCACCTATCGAGCGTGGTTTTTCTCTCTTCTCTGTGTTTCCTTGTGCCTATCGAGTAAATAGGTCAGGCCTTTCTAGGAGTAGTACAACATAAGCTAGCCTAGCATGGGATGGAGCTATACTGTCCTCTCAAATGAATGGTCATGGCAGAGAGACGGTTTGGAGTATACTCGGAGCTCCTCTTGCCGAACATAATAATCCTTGGATCTTCTAAATTCATCATGTTGTGCAGTCACATTTGGAACAAGTACTACTGTACTACTATTGTAACTAATAAACACATAAAGGTTCCACCAGTAATTAAGGAACCAAAACTGGAATACTACTACTCTCGAACTCTTTTGTAGTACAACAACAAAATGCTCACAAAATGGGCTACTAGTACCATCTGTACACCCACACGCTGCCACCTCAAATAAGCTTGCCTGCCACATCGCCAATTTCGTCTCCCCTATCGGCCTCTACGCCCCTGTTACTGGACCCAAAATCGAACATCTCTTAGTTCAATAAAGAAAAGAAGTCGACAATCTCTCAAAAAATCAACCATCCACCAAAATAAAATCCATTGTCTAATGCTTCTCGTTCATTATGAACGGACAGTCACAATTGCTCGAGCGCGGCGTGGGAGTAGTAGTCGTCTGAGGTACTGGTTGTAGCTCCGCCAAAGCACGTGCCTGGAAGCGGCAGAAGAATTTATTCTCTATCAGTGACGGAAGAAGATCGATGATATTAAGTACCAAATCAACAAGTTAGTGGCTTTATCCGTCTGACTAGTGAGAGCCGACACGAGTGGTGAACAACTTGAAGCGCAGCGGAATAGGTGACTTTAAGACATATAGTATGTACACCCCCATTCTAATTTAGGATGGTTACATAGTGCTAAATAACTTAGACTAGTAACTTGCACATGTACCTTCATCATAGTGGGTAACAACATGTGTGTAGTTTCATGCAAAGGCCTAATTAATTAGGTTGTACTCCCTCAATTTAGAAATATAAGACGTTTAGCTTTGTGAATCGAATGTATCTAAATGTCTTTTAGTGTATGGGTTCGTAGAGGTTAAGAGTGAACCTATACACTAAAAGGCGTCTAGATACATTCATTTCACAAAGCTAAAGCGCCTTATATTTCTGAACAGAGGGAGTAGAAGCATATACTACTAGTCTTGGTATGTGTGATGTTATGGTAACTAGCTATGTTATTACGTCACTTTCTTTTTTCATTAATTAACTCTGAAAAGACATTTAATTTGAGACAAGTATCTACGCATAATTGTAGTTCAAGTTTGTCAAGATGCAAAATCTTAGGAAGAAGTTGAACCTCTTGTCAAAACTCTCTGTGGTTTTTGATACAGAGTATATAAATTGACTGTCCGATGGGTGCCTCCAAAAGCTTTTTCTTAAAACTTTCAAAGCAACCTGCAATTTACTTGTAGTTCAAATTTGACCTAATTTTGATGAATCTACATAGAGTCATTCAAGTGGCGGAGTTAGCTAGGAAGTTTGAAAACTCACAAAACGTAGGAATCGTTAGTACAACATGTTGGTCCACTATATATACTAGTAAGTTGCACATGCCTTGCACGTGAGACTTAGATAGTAGACGTCTGACATATCATCACTATATACAATTATAATTGGTAAAGCACAAAAAATTATAAATTCGATCAACATCTATAAAGTATGGGTGTATATTTGGTCCTTGTACTTTGTATCATCATTTAGAAGTCAAAAATTATTAGCTACCTAACACATGAAATTTTTGATAACATGGTCTAGAGAAATAAGGGAGAAGATTCTAGTATGATGGAGAAGTGTGTTTTGAGGTTTTTGCATAGCATTCATTATGCCAAAGACTATCCATAGAATCTTCTAGATGCTAGAATGGAAAAGAAGATCCAACGGCTAGAAAAGCTGGGATTCGCGAGTCTTGATCCAACGGTCAACACTAGAAGTTATTGTAACACCCCAAAAATATTAATCAACATTATCAAAGTTCAAATCACCCAAGTTTAGGGTTAACAAAAACTTTTATTATTAAATTTAATATTAGTGTATGTGTGAAATGCATTAGTGTTTGAATGAGTGCAATTGCCATGTTTGATTGCTACAAATGATAAGGAATGGCTTAAAGATGAATAATACATCATCTGGGCCAATTACAAACAAAACCAAAAGCAAGGAAAATCAAATATGAATCATATAATCAAATGGTCATTTTGGCCAAACTTATCCACTAGACCACTTTGGGTGTTTCTAGTAAAAGATTTCTAACAGAAACAATTCCAATTCTTTTCACCCCTTGCTAGACCTAGTACAAGTGAATCCAAGTGAACTTTACCAAAGGACAGAAACTATTTGCAAACCCATTTAAGAGGCATTGCAAAATTGAATCAAGTTCATATGCATAGATCACCATTTTTCAAAAACCACTAAAATCAATTCACCTTGGCAAACCCAAGCAACCATAGACTATCAAGCAAGTACTTAGAACACTCACCAAAATTTATCCAAAAATTCAAATCTTCAATTCATGTGGCCATTTGGTCGAGCACCTGGCAGACACAATTAAACACTGCCTAACTTCTACTGTTCATAGCAGCGATCAATCACCACTAGTGCCCCATTTCTCCCCCTAGTCTCCCCAACACCTAGCAGCGCAGTGGACACACCCCCCCTTTGCCGTTTGCACCAGTTCCGCGCTGCCCAAGCTCACCGTGCCGGTCGACCAAGCCCCGCTCGCCACTGACCATGCCGCCCTCTCCCACGATGTCCAAGAGACAGGCGCCACACCACCGCCACCCTTTGTCCACCCCTCGACCAGAGACACACCATGGATCAGCCGTGATCGCCGCTCCCACCTCTCTGTCCGCCATGCCAAGAGCACGCCAGAGCGCCGTAGCCGACATGCGCACACACACTGCGCCCTTTATAAAAACTGATGGTTGGGTTCGGATGCGATACCATTCCAATTTTACCATACAACAACAATACCTGAATTGGGTGGGGCTTAACTGGAAGTTTATATGCCTTAGTATGGGTTCCCTTGTGGAAGAGGTTGAGCTGAGGCTACCTCGTGATGAATGTCCACCTATGCGGTGCCCAGGATGGCAGATGGCCATGGCTGGGAGGCCAAGCTCATAGGGGAGGTGCCTATACTAGAGTGTGTAATTGAAAGGTTATGATTGATTATCCGCATACTAAGTATGATGATTCAGGGTTATCACTGACAGATGTATCAAATTTTGTGGTGAAAGTGTACCACCTCTACAGAGTGTCAAACTATTCGAATAGCCACGTCCGCGGTCATGGACAGTTGGAGTGGCCGTACTGTGTTGTTGTCAGATGTTTTCAAAATGACTTGTGAATTGAACTATGACCTTGACTTGACCATAACAGGGTTGTGGTTATGAAAACTATGTTCCCACTTAAGTGATTAAATTAGATTCTTTACTTTTGAACTCTTATCAAATAAACCTGGATTTTTGCAAATAAACCTAGATCTTAAGATTCCACTAGAACTACCTGATACATTGCAAATGTATCTATAATTTTTGATGTTCCATGCTTGGTTTTACCCACTTTCTTGTGTTTTGTTCCAACTTTGGAGTACTTTTCATATGATTTCTTGGACTAACCTATTAACAAGAGCCACAGTGCTAGCTTCCTATTTTCTGCTGTTTTTGGTTCCAGGAAAGTCAGAAAATGAATATTCTCGGAATTGGACGGGACAAAAGCCAAAGTGCCTATTTTTCTGGAAGGGATCAAGTGCCAGAATACGAGACGGAGAAGGGCCAGAGGGTGGCCACACCACCTAGCCGCGCGGCCAGGCATGGCCCGCGCCAGGGGGTGGTGTGGCCAGCCCAGGCACCCCCTCGGCCTCTCCTTCTGCCTATATATTTCCCTCGGGACGAAAACCCTAAGGACCCAATCAAAACTCCACGAAAGAGTCTGTAGCCGCCGTCATCTCCATCCCTAGATTGGGAGGGATCTGAAGCTCTTCCCGGCACCCTGCCAGAGAGAGGAATTCACCCTGGAGGCCTTCTTCATCACCATGCAAGCCTCTGGTGTGATGCGTGAGTAGTTCATCCTTGGACTACGGATCCATGTAGTAGCTAGATGGCTGGTTCTCCTCCTTTGTGCTTTCATGTTTAGATCTTGTGAGCTCCGTTCATGATCAAGATCATCTATTTGTAATTCTACATGTTGTGTTTGTGGGGATCCGATGGATATTGAGATGCTATTTCAGATTGATTATTGATTTTATCATGTCTTTGTTATTTGTGATCTTGCATGATTTCCGTTGTTAGTAGCTATCTTGGCCAAGTAGATGCTAGCAACTCCAAGAGTTAGTATTTATGCTCGATAGTGGGTTCATGCCTCTAGTAATCTGGGGAAGTGACAGAAATCTCTAAGGTACTAGATGTGCTGTTGCTACTAGGGAGAAAACAACAATCCTTTATTCATAGAACAATCGTATTGTTTACGTTACACGCAGTTCGTAAAGCAATAATCCATTGCTTGCAACTTAATACTGGAGGGGGTTCGGATGATAACCTGAAGGTGTATTATTAGTCATAGATGTAGTTGGATGGCGGTCTATGTATTATGTTGTAATGCCCAATCAAGTCTCAAAGGAGTCAAGATGATTAGTATGTGCATGTATTGCTTTCTCGGTGTTTGTCAATTGCCCCGCTGTAATTTGTTCACCCAGCATGTTATCTATCTTAAGGAGAGCCACCTCTAGTGAACTATGGATCCCGTTCCTTTGTCTTTACATACAATCTACAATCTTTTACTGCTTTGTGTTTACTTTTTGCAAACTTTTACTTCTTTCCATTCGATACGTTTAGTCCTTTGTTTTCCGCAAAACACGGTGAGATTGACAACCTCATCGCAAGTTGGGGACAAAGTTCTGTGGTTGTGTTGTGCAGGTCTCCACGTTGCTACTAGCACCGGTAGTGCGCCCTGCCAAAGCTCATCTAGTAACACCTTTGGGATGTTTCCTTGCTCCTACTGGTTCGATTAAACCTTGGTTTCATAACTGAGGGAAAACTTGTTGTTGTGCTCATCGTACCTTCCTCTTGGGGTTCCCAACGAGCTCTATGTCGAACATCGAGTACATCAAAGATTTTTCTAGCACCGTTGCCGGGGAGTCAAGGACATCTTCACAAGGATTGAACTATTCTTCAAGGAACCTATTGGATTCAGCTGCTGGAGGTACCTTTATGACCATTACTTTGGGTGCTGCAACAAAACTTCTGGACAATATGATGGTTAATTATTCGGAATGGCATACTGAGAGAGCTCCACAAGGTAAGAAGGTAAATTTTGTTGAGGAAACCTCCTCCTTGAGTGATAAAATTGATATTATTATGTCTATGATTGTTAATGGGAAAGCCCATATTGATCCAAATAATGTTCCTTTAGTCTCTTTGGTTGCTCAAGAAGAGCAAGTTGATGTGAACTTCATAAGAAATAACAACTTTGCCAACAATGCTTATGGTAATAATGCTTATAGGAACAATTTTGGTAAAAACAATTATAAGCCATATCCTCCCAACAATGGTAATGCTTATGGAAATTCTTACAACAATAATAAGAGTGCTCCCTCTGAACTTGAAGTTATGCTTAAAGAGTTTATTAGTAAACAAACTGCTTTCAATAAAACTATTGAGGAAAAACTCTCTAATGCTAAAAGAAATATAGCATCTTTGGCTAAAGGTCAATCTACTTTGAATAAAATGGCTGCTAAACCTGAAACTAATGAGAATCCCTTTGCAGCTACTAATGCCATACAAGTAAGAATTGATGAAAATGTTAGACTATTAGCTGAATTACATGCTAAGTGGGAAAGAGAAGATGAAATTGCTAGAAACATTAGTGTTTCTACTATTACCACCACTAGTGTTGAGGCTAGTAATAGTTCTCCTACTTTAGATGATAGAGTTGATTTTTATCTTGATGGTTGCAATATCTCTGAAGTTATTAAGTTCCTACAAAAGCTTTCTAAAAGTCCTAATGCTAGTGCTATGAACATGGCTTTTACAAAACACATTATTAATGCTCTCATAAAGATTAAAGAAGAAAAGATGAAACATAAAGCTTCTATTCCTATAAAGCAAGAAGATGGTTGGGAACCCATCATTAATATGAGTGAATGACTTTGATTTCAAAGCTTTGTGTGATCTTGATAGTAGTGTTTCTATTATGCCTAGAAGGATTTATGATATGCTTGATTTGCCTCCTCTTGAAGATTGTTATTTGAATGTCTCACTTGATGCTAATGCTAAAAAGAAACTCATGGGGAGTCTTAATGATGTTCTTATTATGGTTAACGATTCCTATGTCCCCGTTGATTTCTATGTTTTGGATGTTGAATACAATGCTTCTTGTCCTATTACTTTGGGAAGACCTTTTCTTAGAACTGTTGGTGCCATCATTGATATGAAAGAAGGCACCATTAAATATCAACTCCCACTCAAGAAAGGTATAGAACACTTCCCTAAAAAAATAGAAAATATTTATTTTGCTTCTCCTATGAAAACAAAATTTGGTCTTAATGCTTCTTCATTTGAGAACACTTGATTCTTTCTTTTGCTTCTTATGCCTAACTTAAAGGCGTTAAAGAAAAGTACTTATTGGGAGATAACTCAAAAGTTTTAGATGATTCTTGGAATTTATTACCTCTGTAACAACCTCTCCTTATCCTTTTTATTTGCCTTTTGTGCCAAGAGTAACCTCTAATGAGAGTGAAGTAATGATTGGGAAAGTTGCTGTCCCGAAACAGATTTTTGTGCTTCACCGTAAAAATTCGTGAGAGAGATATATATGTCGGATTGAGCTGTAATTGTTTGTGCTTCTGCCCCAGGTTGTTATCTAACTTTCTTCAGATCAACACTTTTTTATTTGAGCAAAATAAGGTCTTCGAAAAAATTCTTCTTTACCTGCTGGTCTGTTTTGACAGATTTCTGCCATTTTCTGCATTTGCTTCTTGTGGGTTCCTTTTTGAGTTCTTTTGGGGAATTGAGCTTTTTGAGGGAAGTGCTAAAGGAGCTATTGTTCTAATAGAAGTTTATTTGGTGTTAGAAATGAACCTTGAGACTTATTTATCTTGAGTGCACTAATGTTGCTAATAAAGATTGTGTGAAGTTTTGTATGAAGGAAAAATTTCAAGTGTATGGAAGGAATGAGTAATGAGATGAAGGATGGACTAAATCTCAAGCTTGGGGATGCCACGCATGTCACCCCAAGAAATATCCAAGAAGGACAAGTGTCAAAGCTTGGGGATGCCCAAGGCATCCCCTTCTTCATCAATAAAAATCCCAGGTTTCTTCCAAACGCTTCATTTTTATTGTTTCATGCACAGTTGTGTTTTTCTTGGAGCGTCTTCTTTTTTGTTTTCGTTTTCCTTGGCTTGCTTAGTTTTCTGAATAAATTGGTTGGACCCCCTCTTTCATACATTGGTTTGCAAATAGTTTGGTTTGGTTTGAAAAAGAGTAGGAAAGTTCATACTTATGTGGTAAAAAGAGCTTGTTTTTGACTGTGGCCTATGCTTTGTCATGCCATGCTTGATATTGTTTTGGATTTATTCTTAGTATTCCTTGTTGTAGCATGACTTGTTATAAACAATTGAGATTGCTTAATGTGCCTTGGATGAATCATGCGTTGTTCTAGCATATTAAAGCATAGTATAGTGTATTCTCCTTTGATGCTTTATTTGGGTTGACTTAGCGCATGCTCACACCATGTTATGACTATCTCAAGTCACCATAGCCTTTATGATCCTTTAGTTTTCAACTTGTAGTATCACTTTATGCTTTGATCAATGATGTTTTGTCGCTCTGCATGATTATGGCCATTATTGCTCTCTTAGTTTGTCGCTCCCAGTCTTTTGCTAGCCTCTACAACAAAGTATGAGTTCCACTCATGCATCCAACTCCCTAAACCAAGTTATTCCAAAGAGTCCACCATACCTACCTACTATCTTATGCTATTCCAAGTACATTCATGCTTTTGATTACCTTCCACTTGTTATGAGAAAACTAGTGATTAAAGCTCTCACGAACTTGATGTCAGACTTTACTTTCTTTGCCCTTAATAAACTTGAACCATTGTGTCTTCTATGTTGTATATGCTTGCACTTATTTGTTGGGAATTAGCAGAACCATGCTTTCATGGGGAACGCTTTTAACATTGCACTTGGTACTTGTACCTAGTTGATATCATGCACTTTTGTATATGGATGTCGTTGGTTTGAAATGAAAGGGGAGCTTGTAAGTCCATGGAGTTATGTATATGTGTTAGAGAAACACCTGGGCTGCTGGTCTAATCCATGTTGACATGGTGAAAACCTGCAGCGTAACCATAATGAGCGGTCTATGAAGCATTCTTCTTATAAAAAAAGAGTCCTATATTGAGAAAAAAGAGATACTATGAAAAGAGGAAAGAGAGAAAAAAGCACCATATTCCCATGGTAAATAAGAAGAATGCTGAGATGGTCGTTGTCTGCTTGCCTTGTCATTTTGATATGGGGATTCTTCCGTATCATCGGGCAAGGGGTACCCCATTGGCGGTTCTCTATGATACACATGTACTTACGATGACAAGAACTTACCGGTGACTAAACTTGAGTAGCATGAGGAGCGGCCCTCGTATACAAGGGACATGAGATTTCTGACTTATACTTTGTCAAGCATGTACACCATAGTTTGTTCACTTTAACCTTAATCACTTCAAGATGCTTATGATAGGGGCAATGAGAGCTAAAAGCTATAAGTACCATAATTTTTGGAAGCCCTTTATGAGACTTGAATCCCTACTTCCTTTTACAAAAGGCTTTTCTTCCACCATTATATTGAGTCTTCGCCTTCTATCTTTATGCACCTACTTTGAGAGCATAGTGGCCATTCTTAGTTCTATGTGCATTGTCCCAAGACTAGTTGATTGATGCATAACTTGTTATTGTTTGTTTTAAACTATTGTATCTAGTCACTCTTATGAACTTTGAAGTTGTCCTATGCATTTATATTTGCTGCTCTATTGAGGGACAAGCTGAATACTATTATGCTATGTTTTCTTTATGTGAAACAAACAAACGTCTTGCAAAGCATTGTTATTCATGAATCTTTTGTTTGTGCCTTTTCATGTTGCATCATAGTTTCTTTAGTTATTGCTAGAACTTTGTCTTTCATGTTATGATTGAAGTACTATGCTCCCAGCTTTGAATGTTTTGCAAATACTTTGATCAAGTCTTTGATGGTGCATGTCACCTCAAAAATTATTCTTTATTTTTATCACTTACCTACTCGAGGACGAGCAGGACTTAAGCTTGGGGATGTTGATACATTGCAAATGTATCTATAATTTTTGATGTTCCATGCTTGGTTTTATCCACTTTCTTGTGTTTTGTTCCAACTTTGGAGTACTTTTTCATATGATTTCTTGGACTAACCTATTAACAAGAGCCACAGTGCCAGCTGCCTGTTTTCTGCTGTTTTTGGTTCCAGGAAAGTTAGAAAATGAATATTCTCGGAATTGGACGGGACAAAAGCCAAAGTGCCTATTTTTCCGGAAGGGATCAAGTGCTAGAATACGATACGGAGAAGGGCCAGAGGGCGGCCACACCAGCTGGTCGCGCGGCCAGGCCTGACCCGTGCCAGGGGGTGGTGTGGCCAGCCCAGGCACCCCCTCGACCTCTCCTTCCGCCTATATATTGCCCTCAGGACGAAAACCCTAAGGACCCGATCAAAAATCCACGAAAGAGTCTGTAGCCGCCGTCATCTCCATCCCTAGATCGGGAGGGATCTAAAGCTCTTCCTGGCACCCTGGCGGAGAGGGGAATTCACCCTGGAGGCCTTCTTCATCACCATGCAAGCCTCCGGTGTGATGCGTGAATAGTTCATCCTTGGACTACGGATCCATGCAGTAGCTAGATGGCTGGCTCTCCTCCTTCGTGCTTTCATGTTTAGATCTCGTGAGCTCCGTTCATGATCAAGATCATCTATTTGTAATTCTACATGTTGTGTTTGCGGGGATCCGATGGATATTGAGATGCTATTTCAGATTGATTATTGATTTTATCATGTCTTTGTTATTTGTGATCTTGCATGCTTTCCGCTGTTAGTAGCTATCTTGGCCAAGTAGATGTTAGCAACTACAAGAGTTTGTATTTATGCTCGATAGTGGGTTCATGCCTCTGGTAATCTGGGGAAGTGACAGAAATCTCTAAGGTACTAGATGTGCTCTTGCTACTAGGGAGAAAACAACAATCCTTTGTTCATAGAAAAATCGTATTGTTTACTTTACACGCAGTTCGTAAAGCAATAATCCATTGCTTGCAACTTAATACTGGAGGGGGTTCGGATGATAACCTGAAGGTGTATTATTAGTCATAGATGTAGTTGGATGGCGGTCTATGTATTATGTTGTAATGCCCAATCAAGTCTCAAAGGAGTCAAGATGATTATTATATGTATGTATTGCTTTCTCGGTGTTTGTCAATTGCCCCGCTGTAATTTGTTCACCCAACATGTTATCTATCTTAAGGAGAGCCACCTCTAGTGAACTATGGATCCCGATCCTTTGTCTTTACATACAATCTACAATATTTTACTCCGTTGTGTTTACTTTCTGCAAACTTTTACTTCTTTCCATTCGATACGTTTAATCCTTTGTTTTCCTCAAAACACGGTGAGATTGGCAACCTCATCGCAAGTTGGGGACAAAGTTCTGTGGTTGTGTTGTGCAGGTCTCCACGTTGCTACTAGCACCGGTAGTGCGCCCTACCAAAGCTCAGCTAGTAACACCTTTGGGGTGTTTCCTTGCTCCTACTGGTTTTTTTAAACCTTGGTTTCATAACTGAGGGAAAACTTGCTGCTGTGCTCATCGTACCTTCCTCTTGGGGTTCCCAACGATCTCTACGTTGAACGTCGAGTACATCACTACCTTACTTGTTGGTGCTAGTTTGCGAGTACTTAAAGAGTACTCATGGATTTGTCCCTAGCTATTCTCTTGGCCAGACTAAGAGGAGGACTACCAGGAAAATGGATAGAAGGAGGTCTATGACAACTAGGATCATCTCCCATCGTCAGCATTGCCTGTGACCCTGAAGATGGAGCCCCTACTATGTTTACTTTCCGCTGCTTTGATTGTATTAAGACTGGATCATGAGATCCTTTATTTGTAAGACCTTTATTATGGTTTGTAATGGATGATGTACTGTGGTACCAATTCTGTTATGTCTCGCAAAAATGGTAATCCCAGGATTGCGATGTATGGCATAACATACATCTGGGATTAAAAAGCCGGGTGTTGACAAGTTGATATCAGAGCCATCCTGACCATAGGAGACCCTAGTTAGAATGGACGTTTGAACAAAAACTTAGTTTCAAAACTAAGGAAGTGAGTATTTATGAAAACCTATTCCCACTCTTATCCTTGAGATTCTTTCAAAAAATTCATGTTCCTAAAAAATTCTTGCAATCCTACATAAAATTTGACACACTTGATCACCCCACTAACTTTCTCACCCTAAATTCTTATAGATGGAGGTCAAGTATAGCAAGTTATACCAGCTGGGCAATGGAGGCCACCTGATCTTTGAGAGGGATCTAGATGCACTCGCAAAGTATCTTGAGCGCCCGCATCCGGAGTTCTTTGGGGCACAACTCAACGATCACGTAGGAGGAGATCCATAATGGCTGATAGTTGCAGATCTCAGAGGCAAGATGGAAGCACCCACCTCGGAGAAGATCCAATTCAGCTTGAGGGAGAACAACTTGCTAGACGGACTAGCCAGGGCTATGCATGAAGCTCTTGCCTGTCTATGTGGACAAAACATCAACCAGATCATTGGTACTCGCTTTCCTCACTATGCAAGGCGTGATTCTATGGGAATGCCCTTGGAGATGCCAGGACACCAGGAGTTGAAGCACCAGGTGGATAATCTCGACTTCATGTTGTATGATAGACAGCAGGAGTTGGACCATGCCCGTGCCTACGCCAACCACAACCATGACATTGCAATCAAGCAGGACTAGACCCTCGCCATCCTCGCCAAGGAGCGCCAATAAGTTCATCGTTAGTGTGACAAGAAGGATCGCATCATCGATCGTCTTCGCAAGAAGGTGGCCACTCTCGAGAAGACCATCCATGAACAAGAGATCTAGCTTGAAGCGAAGGAGGAGGAAGGTGAAGATATCCATGGAGATCTCTACTCTTACCTCAGTGATGATGACGACTACCTGGAGGACGATGCCATGGAGTTACACATTGATGATGATGATTCCGCCTTCATTGTTGATGATTATATGCACTTGAGCACTACCGTAGGAGTGAATTGTACCTGGTCCCACTGTATCGTAGTTTCACAGAATGGTTCTTAAAACCATATGTTTTCTATTTGTGTTGTGGTGTGTGTTTATATTGTGTGCTTAGAATGAATGAATGAACGAATGAATGAGAGGAAGTTTTTAGTTTGCAAAACCTAAGTCAAACTCAAAGTTTAAAGCTTTTGAAACAAAACCTATAAACCCTAGAAATTTCCCCCTTGTCTCATTATCTATCTCAATCTTTAGATGACTCGCGGAAATCCGGGAGGAAGCAGCTCATCTCAGGACCCAATGCTGCAGATTCTGCAAATGTTAGTTTCTGACCGTGAAGCTAGTAGAGCCGAACGTCAAGCCAACTTAGCCACTCTTCAACAAATAGCTCAGATGGCTCACAATAATCAAGGCCACAGAAACCATGATAACCATGGATCCAAGCTCAAGAATTTCCAAAACACTAATTCCCCTATATTTAGTAAGTCTGAAGAGCCCTTAGATGCTGATGACTGGCTGCAAACCATGGAGAACAACTTAGAGGTCGCAGGAGTTGAGGCTAATGAAAAAGTAATGTTTGCCACCCATTATCTGGTAGGTGATGCAAGATCCTGGTGGAATAACACCCGTACCCTGAACGGAGGTCAGATGATGACTTGGGATGAGTTCAAAATCAAGTTCAGCCGGACTCATGTGCCCCCAGGTCTGATTAAGAGGATGAGGGATGAGTTCAGAGGTTTGAAACAAGGAAGGATGAATGTGGTGGAATACCGTGACAAATTCTTATCTTTAGCTAGATATGCCCCTGATGAGATTGACACTAAAGCAAAGAAGAAAGAGAGATTCCTGAACGGACTGCATGATGAGATGCAAACCGTGCTAGTCAAGATTCCCTTTGATGATCTTAAAGCACTAGTGGACTGTGCCATTCAGATGGAAGGAAGGATCAACCAAGCCAATGACAATCGCAAGCGTAGGATGATGCACCAGCCTAGATCCCACCAAACCCAGAAGTATCGCCCCAACCTGTCTGCAGGATATGCCCCAAGAAAAACAGACCCCCTATTTCCCGTCCAAACTACCCAATCGTGGCGGAGGAAACTTGAGGTTCGGAGGAAACCACAACAATAACCCCGGCAACTCCAATAACTTCAACCGTGCATCTCCCAAGTCCAACAACAACCACAACAACAACAACAATACTGCCCTAAGGTCTGGAAGCAATGCGGTGCCTATTGCAGGAAAAGACAAGTCCCTGATTACTTGCATTGAATGCGGAGTCAAGGGTCACTACTCCAACGAGTGCCCCAAGAAGCTTACAACAACCACTAATGTGAATGCACCCGGTCAGCAGCAACACCGTGTTCAGCTTCGAAAGAGATTTTCCCCAGGGAACTAACTCACTCAACCGCAACGGCCGTCTGTTTCACTTGAATGCTGAAGAAGATCAAGAAGCGCCAGATGTCGTGCTGGGTATGTTTTCTGTTAACTCGGTACTTGCAAGAGTGTTGTTTTATTCTGGAGCATCGCACTCGTTTGTTACAGAAGAATTTGCATGCACTAGTAAGATTCAACCACCAAAATTGAAGCATGTTATGATAGTTCAAATACCTGGTTCAACCACCAAAGCTAGAAAAATTTGCAAGGCTATACCTATCAGAATCCATGGAATAGATTTTTATGCTAATCTAATAGTACTTGGAACCAAAGGTTTGGAAGTAGTACTAGGAATGGATTGGATGTCAAAACATAAAGGATTAATCGACTGTGCCAAGAAAGCCATAACCATGACCAGTAGCACTGGAGTATCAGTAGAGCATGTATTAGAGACGCTGGCCCGTCAATTCAAATGCAACAAGAGTCTAGCCCAACCAACCCTAGACTAGGTCAGAGTAGTCTGTGAATACCCCGACGTGTTCCCAGATGAATTGCCCGGCATGCCCCCAGATCGGGATATCGAGTTCATCATTGAACTAGTTCCTGGAACTGGACCCATAGCTCAGAGACCTTATAGTATGAACCCATCGGAATTAGTGGAGCTGAAGAAGCAACTTGATGCTATGCTGGAGAAAGGTCTGATTCAACCAAGTGCATCGCCATGGAGATCGCCTGTTTTGTTTGTGGATAATAAAGATGGAGGTAACCGTTTGTGCACGGATTACTGGAAGCTGAATGATGTCACCATCAAGAACAAGTACCCACTACCTAAGATATAGGATCTGTTTGATCAGTTGGCTGGTGCCAAACTGTTTTCTAAGATTGATCTTAGAACTGGTTGTCATCAACTCAAGGTTCGTGCAACGGATATCCCAAAGACCGTCTTTACCACCAGATATGGATTGTATGAGTACACTGTCATGTCTTTTGGATTAACCAATGCCCCCGCTTACTTCATGAATCTCATGAATAAGATTTTTATGAACTTCCTGGATAAGTTTGTCGTTGTGTTTATCGATGATATTCTAATCTATTCCAAGTCAGAAAAAGACCATGAGCTACACCTGAGAACCGTCCTTGAAACCCTTAGAGAACATCCGTTGTATGCCAAGTTTAGCAAATGTGAGTTTTGGTTGAAGGAGGTAGGATTCCTAGGACATATCGTGTCGGCAAGAGGAATTACTATCGGTCCCACCAAGATTAAGGATGTTGAAGAATGGAAAACCCCAACCACTCAAACCCAAGTCCGCATATTTCTCGGATTAGCGGGATATTACTGCAAGTTCGTAGAAGGATTTTCGAGTATCGTAAGACCAATGACCCAGTTATTGAAGAAAGATCAGAAGTTTGAATGGACAAACAAATGTGAAGCAAGTTTTCAAGAGCTCAAGAAGAGATTGATTTCAGCCTCAATTCTGATTATGCCTGATATCAAGAAGCCGTTTGATGTGTATTGTGATGCATCCAAGATTGGTCTCGGATGTGTGTTGATGCAAGAAGGCAAAGTCATATCATATCTGTCTAGGGAACTAAAGCAACATGAGCAAAACTACCCTACCCATGACTTAGAACTAGCAGCCATAGTTTTAGCTTTGAGGACCTAGCGTCATTACCTTATGGGTAATAGCTGTGAGATTTATTCAGATCACAAGAATCTGAAGTATATTTTCACCCAGAAGGAGCTGAATATGAGGCAAAGGAGATGGATAGAGTTAATCAAGGATTATGACCTTGACATTCACTATCACCCCGACAAAGCCAATGTGGTAGCAGATGCTCTTAGTAGATTGCCGTGTCGAGTGAACACCATGATTAAAGAAGCCCAACCAAGTTTGCATGAAGAGTTGGAGCAGTTTAGAACAGAGCTAGTTAGCAAAGGATTTTTAGCTAGCATTGAACTTCAACCCACTTTGATCAGTCAGATCAAGGAAGCCCAAAAAGGAAATGCAAGTATCGACGGAATCGAGAATCGTATCGGTACAAGGAAGGTACCTGGATTCACCGAAGATGAAGAAGGAGTTTTGTGGTACAAAGGACATATCTGTGTACCAGCAGATTCCGAGTTGAAACAAGTCATCATGCAAGAAGGTCATGATACTCTTTATTCTTTCCATCCTAGAGGAACGAAGATGTATCATGATTTGAAGGAGCAATTTTGGTGGCACAAGATGAAGAGAGAAATCGGAAGCTACATAGCCAAGTGTGATATCTGTCAGAGAGTCAAAGAGGAACATCAGCGACCCGCATGACTTTTGTAACCATTGCAGATTCCGAAATGGAAATGGGATTCTGTCGGAATGGATTTCATCACCGGTTTGCCTACATCTAGTAGGGGAAATGACTCTATTTGGGTCATAGTGGATAGACTGTCTAAGGTAGCCCATTTTATACCTGCCAAGACCACCTACCAGAGTTCGAATCTAGCAGAGCTGTACATTGCTAGAATAGTCAGTTTGCATGGAACCCCCAAGACCATAGTGTCAGATCGAGGAACCCAGTTTACCTCAAGGTTTTGGCAGAAAGTCCAAGAAGGATTAGGAACCATGCTGAACTTCAGCACAACTTATCATCCGCAAACCAATGGACAAACTAAAAGAGTCAACCAAATTTTAGAAGATATGTTGAGAGCTTGTGTGCTAGAATATGGATCAAAATGGGAAGATTGTCTGCCTTTCGCAGAATTCTCGCACAACAATAGTTTGCAAATGGACCCATTTGAATTTCTGTATGGAAGGAAGTGTCGTACCCCCTGAATTGGTTGCAAGTAGGAGAGAGTCAGATTTTCGGACCCAACATTCTACGAGAAGCCGAAGAGAAGGTTCACAAAGTCCATGAGCACCTCAAGACCACCCAATCCAGACAGAAGAGTTATGCTGACAAGAGACGTCGAGACCCGACCTTCAATGTCGGAGATTTTGTGTATCTCAAAGTATCACCCTTGAAGGGAATGTAGCATTTTCGCCTGAAAGGAAAGTTAGCCCCTAGATATATTGGACTCTTCAAGATTTTGAATCGCCGAGGAGAAGTATCATATCAACTGGAACTGATGGAGGAGATGTCAGCCATACATGATGTGTTCCATATCTCGTTACTTTGCAAATGCCTAGAAGTTCCGGAAAGACCGAAGTGTTCAAGAATATTGATCACAGAGCCATAGATATCAACAAGGATCTAACCTATCGTGAAGTACCCATTCATATTTTGGAAGAAGCCTTCATAACCATCAGGACCCGGAGTATCAAGTTTCTCACGATCCAGTGGAGCAACCATACTGAACAAGAAGCTACTTGGGAGCGAGAAGTTTACATTAGGACTGAGTTTCTAGATCTCTTTAGTTCCTAGTTTTTCTTAAATCTTGGGATGAGATTTTGTTTAAAGAGGGAAGGTTTGTAACACCCCAAAAATATTAATCAAGATTATCAAAGTTCAAATCACCCAAGTTTAGGGTTAACAAAAACTTTTATTATTAAATTCAATATGAGCGTATGTGTGAATTGCATTAGTGTTTGAATGAGTGCAATTGCCATGTTTGAATGCTACAAATGATAAGGAATGGTTTAAATATGAATACTACATCATCTAGGCCAATTACAAACAAAATCAAAAGCAAACAAAGTCAAATATGAATCATACAATCAAATGGTCATTTTGGCCAAACTTATCCACAAGACCACTTTGGGTGTTTCTAGTAAAAGATTTCTAACAGAAACAATTCCAATTCTTTTCACCCCTTGCTAGACCAAGTACAAGTGAATCCAAGCAAACTTTACCAAAGGATAGAAACTATTTGCAAACCCATTTAAGAGGCATTGCAAAATTGAATCAAGTTCATATGTATAGATCACCATTTTTCAAAAACCACGCAAATTAATTCACCTTGGCAAACCCAAGCAACCATAGACTATCAAGCAAGTACTCAGAACACTCACCAAAATTTAGCCAAAAATTCAAATCTTCAATTCATGCGGCCATTTGGTCGAGCACCTGGTAGACACAATTAAGCATTACCTAACTTCTACTATTCTGAGCAGTGATCAATCGCCACTAGTGCCCCATTTCTCTCCCCTGGTCTCCCCCAGCACCTAGCAGCAAAGTGGACACACTCCCCCTTTGCCGTTTGCACTAGTGTCGCGCCGCCCGAGCTCAGCGTGCCGGTCGACCAAGCCTCGCTCGCCACCAACTGCGCCGCCCTCTCCCATGATGTCCAGGAGACAAGAACCACACCACCGCCACCCTTTGTCCACCCCTCGACCAGAGACACACCATGGACCAGCCATGATCGGCGCGCCCACCTCTCTGTCCGCTATGCCGAGAGCGTGCTAGAGCGCCGCCGCTGACACACGCACAAACGCCACGCCTTGCCCTCTCCGCGCGTGCCCGCACTCACCATGACCCCAAATATCCCCTAGACACGCCCGTTCACCGTCGCGTGGACCATAACCACTGTGCGCCGTCTCGAACGCAGCCTTTCCCGCACAGAGCACCAACCACTCCCGACCGTTCTCGACAGCTCCTTGCCATGCCATCACTCACATGACGACTGCCCTGAAGCACCACGTTGACCCCTACCCTCAGCCATGCCGATAGCCCCCTATAACGACGTCCCCGACGAGCTCGAACCATGCCGCTCTGTCCCTCTCACCGGTGTATAAATAGAGACCGCCCAACCCTCATTCGCCACACCATCCCACTCCCCTCTCTCTTAGACACCTGCCACACCTCTCCCCGGAGCAAGGCGAGCACCACACCGCCGGAATTTCACCGGAGCCCGCCGCTGTAGAGGAGGAAGGAGCCCGTTGATTGTGACCACCCCAACAGCCGCCACAACCACCATTCAACTCGCCGTCCTTGACACATTTGATCGCCCCCATCGCCGACCTTAGATGGAGCCCAGGTGAGCCCCCATGTACCCCTACCGTCGCGATTAGGGCCAGTCTCGCCGGAGCTGTGCGACAGAGACGACGACACTCAGCCATCGATCGCGCTTTAATCGCATGACCTAGATTGAAAGATACCGCTTCGCATTAATTGAGTCACTGACGAGTAAGACCCGCCTGTCAGTAGCCAGCCACGCCAGCGCTGTGCAGCTGGGCCGGCCCATTTAGTTTCCCACGTAGAGCCCGTCAATTCAAATAAGCTTTTTTCCATTTTAGTTAAAACTAGATTCTGTGAGTAGATTCAAAAATCAATTCAAAGAGATTCACTAAACCAAATTGCATTATTCCAATTTAGTTAGAAAGGTATTCAAAATATCTATCCATGTCCGTTGGGTTCACACCATTTAAAATTATAGATCACCTATAGTAAAAATAACAAGATAGAGACTTTTCCACCTTCAAACATTTTTCAAAAATCAACCATAAATGCTTTTGAGTTGGTTCCAACTCTCAAAAATCACATTTAACAAGATCTATATGAATACGTAAAAATATTTAGGTTTACATGCAGTGACCTTGGACTAGAAACAAAAGAATGCTATATAGGCATTTCTAGTCACTTTAATTGTATTAAATAGTAATTTTGAACTTTATAAAATATGCCCAACACTTTAAATCACATTCCCAAGTATTATAATATGTGGTGATGACATGTGTCAACATGATCCCATATTTTAAGTGGAGAATATTAAACCTTAATGTATTTCAATGAGTAGAAATTATTTTTCTAAAATAAGAAAAATATCTTTAATTCAAGTAATGATTGTGATGATGCTAGATCATCTAGTGTGAGCCTTTGTGGGCTACATAGAAGTAGTTAAGTATTGTTTGGTGATTGTGTCCCTCGTATTCATTTATAGACGATAGTACCGACCTGGGATACGAGGAGGAGGAGTAGTACGAAGAAGAAGAAAACTTCAACCACTACACTACTCAAGGAAAGCTAGAACTATGCAAGCTAACACTTGCAAACTTCATAACTATGCAAGCCATCCTTGCAATATAACCTATGCAAGATGCATTAGGTATGCTTTGGTTATGCAACCTTGATTATACCAATCCCAAGTTTTACTTGCAAGCTTTATTCTTTTACTTTTATCAAAGTTCTTTATCTTTAGTTAGTGATTTGTGACTATTGGAAAAATAGGATAGATACCATAAAGAGTATAAAATTAGCCCTAAGTAGTTATACTTAGAGGCCATCAAAAGGCATAAAACTAGATGTGGATAGTTACACTAGATTAGCACCCTCATTAGCGAATACCCTCAACTTTAGTGGCTAGTGCTAAGCATAAAAGTTGATCACTTTAGATGGGAATACTTGGTGAAAATGATTATGAAAACCTTGGAATGATGATTCATTCTATTGAAATGTTTTGACTTGTGTTGAGGAACACAATGGTTGGTGATGAAAATGTTGAGGCATAAGCCTTGGCCCTTTATAAAAACTAATGGTAGGGTCTGGATGCGATACCATTCCAATTTTACCGTACAACCACAATACCCGAATTGGGTAGGGCTTAACTGGAAGTTTATATGCCTTAGTATGGATTCCCTTGCAGAAGAGGTTGAGCTGAGGCTACCTCGTGATGAATGTCCACCTATGCAGTGCCTAGGATGGCAGATGGCCATGGCTGGGAGGCCAAGCTCATAAGGGAGGTGCCTATACTAGAGTGTGTAATTGAAAGGTTATGATTGATTATCCGCATACTAAGTATGGTGATTCAGGGTTATCCCTGACGGATTTATCGAATTGTGTGGTGAAAGTGTACCACCTCTGCAGAGTGTCAAACTATTCGAATAGCCGCTTCCACGGTCATGAACAGTTGGAGTGGCCATACTGTTCCGTTGTCAAATGTTTTCAAAATGACTTGTGAATTGAACTATGACCTTGACTTGACCACAACAGGGTTGTGGATATGAAAACTAGGTTCCCACTTAAGTGATTAAATTAGATTCTTTACTTTTCAACTCTTATGAAATAAACCCTCCTTTTTGCAAATAAACCTAGAGCTTAAGATTCCTACTAGAACTACCTTACTTGTTGGTGCTAGTTTGCGAGTACTTAAAGAGTACTCATGGCTTTGTCCCTGGCTATTCCCGTAGCCAGACTATGAGGAGGAGTACCAGGAAGATGGACATCAGGAGGTCTATGACAACTAGGATCATCTCCCATCGTCAATCTTGCTCGTGACCTTAAAGATGGAGCCCCTACTACATTTACTTTCTACTTCTTTGATTGTATTAAGACTTGATCATGAGATCCTTTATTTGTAAGACCTTTATTTTGGTTTGTAATGGATGATGTACTGTGCTACCAGTTCTGTTATGTCTGTGAAAAATGGTAATCCTAGGATTGCGATGTATGGCATAATAGGCATTTGGGATTCATAATCGGGGCATTGACAGTTATTCATACACTATATAGTGGTTTGTAATGAAGATTATCAATAGAATCTTCAATATGCTACAATGGAAAAGAAGATCCAACGACTACAAATGTTGGGATTCACGAGTCTTGATCTAACAGTCAATATTCAAAGTTGTTTGTACACTATATAGTGGTAAGATCATGTAGAAGTCAATGATTATTAGCTACTAGTAAGTTTATAATTTATAAAGCACAAAAAATTATAAATTTGATCAACATCTATAAAGTATGGGTGTATATTTGGTCCTTGTACTTTGTATCATCATGTAGAAGTCAAAGATTATTAGCTATCTAACACATGAAATTTTTGATAACATGGTCTAGAGAAACAAGGGAGAAGATTCTAGTATGATGGAGAAGTGTGTTTTGAGGTTTGTGCATAGCATTCATTATGTCGAAGACTATCAATAGAATCTTCTAGATGCTAGAATGGAAAAGAAGATCCAACAACTAGAAATGCTGGGATTCATGAGTCTTGATCCAATGGTCAACATTCAAAGTTATTCGTACACTATATAGAGGTTTATAATGAAGACTATCAATAGAATCTTCAAGATGCTAGAATGGAAAAGAAGATCCAACGACTGGAAATGTTGAGATTCGCAACTCTTGATCCAACGGTCAATATTCAGTAAGTTGTTTGTACACTATATAGTGGTAAAGTCAACGATTATTAGCTACTAGCAAGTTGCACATGAGACTCAGATACTAGACGTATGACATATCAACACTAGATAAAATTATAATTGGTAAAGCACAAAAAATTATAAATTTGATCAACATCTATAAAGTATGGGTGTATATTTGATCCTTGTACTTTGTATCATCATGTATAAGTCAAAGATTATTAGCTACCTAACACATGAAATTTTTGATAACATGGTCTAGAGAAACAAGGGAGAAGATTCTAGTATGGTGGAGAAGTGTGTTTTGAGGTTTGTGCATATCATTCATTATGCCGAAGACTATCAATAGAATCTTCTAGATGCTAGAATGGAAAAGAAGATCCAACGGCTAGAAATGCAAGGATTCGCGAGTCTTGATCCAACGGTGAACATTCAAAGTTATTCGTACACTATATAATGGTAAAGTAAGATAAGGTAAGATACTAGTAAGTTGCACGTGCCCTGCACGTGAGGCTCAGATAATAGATGTCTGACATATCATCACTATATAAAATGATAATAGGTAAAGTGAAAAAAATATAAATTTGATCAACATCTATAAAGTATGGGTGTATATTTGGTTCTTCTACTTTGTATCATCATGTGTAGAAGTCAAAGATTATTAGCTACCTAAGACTTGAAATTTTTGGTAATATGGTCTAGAGAAATGAGGGAGAAGATTCTAGTATGATGGAGAAGTGTGTTTTGAGAGGTTTATGCATAGTGCCTTCATTGTGTTCAAGACTATCAATAGAATCTTCTAGATGCTAGAATGGAAAATAAGATCCAATTGCTAGAAATGTTCAGATTCGTGAGTTTTGATCCAACAGTCAATATTCAAAGTTATTCGTACACTATATAGTGGTAATATAAGATGTCTAAAAACATGGCTTGTGGCATTCAGATCCATACTCTTTAGACTGTCTTTATAGAAAGGAAAAATCTCGTTGTCACTCGGAAAATTAAGAATGATATTTCCTGATATTTGGAAACTCACATCAACGACATTGTTTACTACAAGAAGATGCACCCGTCTACCTCCGAGAAGACAATTAATTCAAGAGCAATCTACCGCATTTACTTGTAGCTCAGGTTTGATCTAATTTCGTTAAATTGTCAAGATGCAAAATCTTAGCAAGAAGTTGAAGTTGTTGTAAAAACTATTGGTGGTGGTTTGTGATATATTAAATCAGCCCCCAATGGTTACCTCCAAAAAACGTAAAACTTTCAATGCAACCTACAATTTACTTGTAGTTCAAAATTGACCTACATAAAATCAATTTCAAGTGGGAAAAGTTAGCTATAGGAATAAGTTTGAAAACTCATAAAACATGGGAATCATAAGTACAACATGACGGTCCACTATATATGTCTGAAAGCTTGGCTTGTGGCATTCAGGTCCATATCCTTCGGACTTTGTTTGGGAAAATGAACAATAATCTCATCATCACTCGGAAAATTGAGAATGTTCTTTCCTGATACTTGGAAACTCACACTGGCAGTATTGATTACTACAAGAAGATGCATCCATCTACCTCCAAAGAGACATTTAATTAAAGAAAAATCTATCGCACTTACTTGTAGCTCAAGTTTGAGCTAAATTTTTCGTTAAATTTTCAAGATGCAAAATCTTAATTAGAAAGTTGTTAAAAATCTAATGTCAAAACTCTCGGTTGGTTTCTGATATATTAACTGAGCCCCCAATGCGTACACCTCCAATTTTTCTTGTAATTCTTTAGAAGCAACCTACAATAATTTAGTTTTCGTAGGTCAAGTTTGACCAAATTTTGATAAATATAGGCATGAAGTCATTCAAGTGAGGCAAAGTTAATTAGCTATACAGGGAGTTTTAAAACTCATAAAACATGGGAATCGTAAGTAAAACATGTTGGTGCACTTAATATGTCTAAAATCTTGGCTTATCGCATTGAGATCCATATTCTTCAGAATTTCTTTACATAAAAGAATCTTCTTGTCATCACTCCGAAAACTGAGGATTTTCTTTCCTCATAGTTAGAAACTCACACCGACGACATTGTTTACTAGAAGAAGATGCACCCACCTACCTACGAAAATATACTTAATTCAAGAGCAATCTATCACGCTTACTTGTAGCTCAAGTTTGATCTAATTTCATTAAATTGACAAGAAGTCACTGAAGTGTGCAAAGTTTGCTAGGAAGCTTGAAAAATCCTAGTACTAAAAACTTGGGCATTACGTATAAGAAACCATTGGTCCAGTTTGTGTGATAATTGGGGTGGTTGCATTTTCTTTTAACTATGGTAGGCCTCGTTGGAGAGAGGAGCTTGAGAGTTAACATGATCGATGGAAGTACAACTTACATCAAGGACCTCATAAAAATAGAAAATTGCATCCAACTCCATCCTTTTAACACAATGACCCTAAAACTGAATAATGAAGTGTGTGTGTTTTGAGGTTTGCGCATACTAGCGTTCATCGTGCTAAAGACTATCAATAGAATCTTTCTCGATGCTAAGGGAAAATAGAAGATCTAACGGTTAGCAATGTTTGGATTTGCCAGTTGTGATCCATCAGTCAATGTTCGAAGTTAATTCGTACACTATATAATGGTGGTATGGTATTATAAGAGATAAGACAAGATAAGGATAAGATAAGAAGTACCACGAATGGCCGATCTAATGGTTGGTCTCGTAGGAGCGAGGTGCTTGAGAGTTAAGACGGTTAGTGGAAGTACAAGTTACATCAAGGACCTCATAAAAAATAAAAATTGCATCCAAGTCCATGCCTGCATTTAGCACAAGGACCCTGAAACTAAGCAATGAAGTGTGTGTTTTGAGGTTTGCACATACTAGCATCCATTGTGCTAAATACTATTGGTAGAATATTTCTAGATGCTAATAATGGAAAAGAAGATCCAACGGGTAGCAAAGTTTGGATTTGCCAGTCTTGATCCAATGGTCAATGTTCAAAGTTTGGATTTGCCAGTCTTGATCCAACAGTCAATGTTCAAAACGGGTTCAAAATTGCCTTCCCTCCTGATGTTTGGCCGATCTTTTGAATAACCTCCCCCCCCGATGATTGGTAAGCAAGTGGAAATTTCGAAAACCGGAAAACTTTGAATTTTTGTTCCGCCGAGGACCAAAGTGGTTTCCTTCCTATGTATTCCTCGTCCCTACTCCACACCAACGCACGGATGACGAACACTCTAGAGACACAGAGCCACTGTACCAAGGCACACATGCGTAACACCACGCTATGGACGAGGGGAGAGAGATTAGCCGGACCGGTGCGCGAGGGGAAAGGGGAGGAGAGATGGAGCATAGGAACACTAAAAGGAATGTGCTAATTGGTGACCCCAAATATTGGTCATAGAAAGGTCATAGTAATCTATCTATGACCTTTCTATGACCAAAAGCAGTAGGTCACATAGCGAGCGTCACTATAGACAGCTAACGACCATTTTTTTGAATTGGTCATGGATAGATATGACTAAAATTGATGGCCGTGGGAGCTATGACCAAAAAATTTGGTCAGGGCATATCTACCCTATCCACGTAAGATCCTACGTGGCCGATCCTACGTGGCAAATATATGACCAAATCAGATGGTCATTGATCAAATTCAGCCTAGTCCAGTTAAGTGCTTTACATGGCCGAACCCAATAATTCAGTCTATTTAAATTTGTTTTTCCTATCAATTTGGACCTACTTCTTGGGTAAGCCCATTTCAGGCTTATTATTTTGGGTCGTGGCCTTTTGGGCTCAATTTTTCACATTCCTTTTTATCTCATACGATGGGTCCCAATTGTTAGGTTATAGAAAGTGGGCCATAGTTGTCAGGGCCTTGTTCCTTCAGATTTCAATTTGCCAATAAATAAATAACCAATATTTAAATTAGAACATATGAACTACACTATAATACTTTAAATAGCAGTCAGAATCAATCTGTTACGTCAGATAATAGAGATAGAAGAGTAATCAAAGTATAATATAGATACAATGCATGGTAGTCCCAGCTGGTCTCATTTTTATATCATATAAAAGATACACAATCGTAATCATATATAGTGCCAGTACCTAGCAACAACATGCCAACCACCGGCCTATGTACCCCTTCTTGTCGATCGCGTCGTCGGCCTACCTAATACTGCTGGCCCAGCCGCCATGCTCCCACTTGCCTAGCGCGTCGTCGGCCATAGTACTCACAGACCTCAATTTAACTCCACATGAAGGAAACAGATTATCTGAAGAAGGAAACAATGCTAATCAGAATGCAGGTATAAAAAGAAAAGAACTTGCACTTTGATGTGTGCAAGCACACACACAACCAGCTTAGATACATAGCAAGCAAGTCCCAAACAAGCAGCTAGCAGGCAAGCATAGGCCGCTGTTATAGTTCCAAACACACAACAAAGCACCTATCCAATATATCAAGCGACGAGAGAGCAAGCATCAGGTGATACAGAAGCAAGTGCATTGTGTTTTGAACAAAAAGCAACAATGAAATGGTCAGGAAGATACCACCATTGCGGAATGAAGAGTTTGTTTTCTCTCGCACCTGATGCCCCATGTTCCATTATTGCCAGGTCTTACTTCGATTTCTGAAATAGATTGGAGACACGAGTGTATTAGGAGGCCAGAAAGGAGCAGCAGCTAACACAGGTTGCAAGCATTGTCAGCTTCTACACCTAGCACTAAACAGAGTAAAGCTAGCACTAAACAGATTAAGCAAGTAGAGTTTCCATGCAAGGCAGTGTTTCTCAAATTGCTAAAGTAATTAATCAACAGCAATAAGCAGGCAGATGCAGACCTACTCCTACAACCACAACCATTTAATATTCTGTAACTAGTTCTCTACAGGTCACAGCAAGGCAAATGTAGAATGTATGATGAGATTCTAGAATTATTAGGGAGTAACTAACAAAGCTACTTCAGTAGCAAGCAAGGCAGCATGGATGATAACATGGTCTTAAGACAATGTAGTGTCCATTTAAGATAATGTAGTGTCCATGTAAAGGTTCCTTTAGTGGGAAACAAAATGATCTCTACCATATCCATTGGCACAACAGAAGGGTAGTGGTGCTAAATAATTGGCATAACTCAGGGTGCTCTACATGACCCATGCTTTGCATCCAAATCCATACTTCTAATCAGATCTGAAAGGTACTCACAAGAGATTGATGTTAGACTGATTTTCATATAGCACTAGGATACTTTGGTGCAAAAAGAACCATAGAGAAATCAACTGGAAACGACAACATGAAGTAGAAACAACGGCATGCAAGCACCAGTCTACTGTATAATTTAAACACGACAGAAGAGAACAATTAAAAAGACATATTTAACTCCAGGAGACCCTATAGGGGAAAAGCCCAAACCTGATTGACACACCTATTATTGACGTTCATTTAGGAATGCCTAGAAATAACAAACAGAAATCTAAAGCTTGATTACTCTGGTTTGGTGTCACTGTGGTTTTTGTTGAGAACCGAGTCCCACACAACACCAATTTGTTCATGTTTAACATGGTAATGTAATCAAACTAGAAATACATCCATGGTGGAATGCCTAGGTAAAGGTAACTGGTGAAAATGGAGGAATGTGTGTAGATCTATATCACCAAATAGGTTTTCCCAACTGCTAAGGAACGTGCGCTCGGCCTAGGGCATATACGAGCAAACAGTTCTAATGCATGATCAGTACAATGTAATAGTTTTCTGACAATAGATACTTGCAGAATATGAAACAGCACATGAACACAATAGAGATTTATTTGTGCATCTTATCATCAGAAGTGTTAATTCCAATCTTTGGCAAATATGATAATGGGTAATCCTAAAAACAGGCTAACAATATTCATATATATTTGTGTTCAAATGCATTTAACTGCAGGGCTCTAGAAATCACTATAACAAAATAGCAGCATAGATCTAAGAAACCTGATAAAAATCTACTACCTAGGTCCTACCAATTCACGTGCTAGCCCATGATTCACCCGCTGTAAAGAGAGGTAAAGAGGCATGGATACAAACACACGTACCGTCAGTGTGCGGAAAGACAGTTGGAGCTCGCAGACAGCGGGGAGTGGGGGATGACCTGGGCGTGACGAGATGCTGGTGGTCGACAGGAAGTAGCAGACCGCACTCCTTTGATCGTTGTCTCCTCTTCCCCTGATGGACTCTCCCAAGCTTCGCCCGCGTGCAGCAGCTCGACTGGACTTCCTCGGCCACGAGCGTGATGCGGGCAAGGCGAGCTTGACGGAGCGGCGTGCGTCGATGCACGAACGCATGATCGCACCGGCGAAGAGGCCCACCGTGCCACCATGACTACTTCGAGGAGGCGGGGCTTGAGAGCTCGAGAGGTGTGGGGATTCGATGGGATCCGAGAAGATCAGGAGCGCCGCCATGGTTGGGGATCTGGAGAGACACGGCAGGGTCAGGGAGACGAGTCTCCCGTGTGAGGGGGTTAGGGTTTGCGCTGTGGCTCGGTCGCGATCTGGATGGTGGTGTGCTGATTTCACGAAAGTACCCCTACAACTTTTGTGGTGCAAGAATGAGAATTTAGGGCATTTTGGTCAATTCATGTCCAAAATGCGGGGGGACGGAGAGGCAGGAGAAATTGACGCTGTACTTTGGGCCGTTGAATGGAGGCCATCTGAACGGTTGGTATGCTTCCTTGAGCTGATCGGTGGGTATCCTTACTCTCTCTTCTCATTGGCCGGTTATGTTGCCCCCTCTTAAAAACAATGTGAGTAATTCAAAAAATTCAAAAAAAGGGAAAACTTTCACATTTTGTCATTTTGAATATACTTCAAACGGGCATAAGAAGGAAGTTTTTCTTTTCGTCGCACAGAAAATGCATTTTCCATTTTTGGAATGCCAAAAACAGGGCGTTTTATGAAGCAACCATCAAATAAGAGATTCAAAATGGTTCCATCCTATTTTTCTAAAATACAACACCACCTTCCAGGGACAATTGAGAAACCAGAGAATCTATAACCTTTCCATGCACCCCTCATAAAAAAGACAAATGTTTGCCGAATCGGTAAGAAGTGGGTCCGATTTGAACTGGAAGTACATTATCTAATGCTTCTGATTTTTGCAAAAATCATTTTTAGACTCACAATATGATGTTTTTTTAGATATCCAGTGAAAGTTTAGCGAGGCTTATCCGCTATCTTCATGCCCACCCTTTTGACCATAATTTGAAATGATTTTTTTGAAACGAGCATAAGAAATTCAAAAATGGCCCGAACAATGTAAATCCTTCGCGTGGCGTCGTATTATGTGACATAGTTTCAAGGAAAAATACCAAACTTGGTATATTGTAAGTTTCCCGAAAAAACCTTCACAGAAATGACCTATCATGTTCGAGGTTTCATGGCTTTTAGGCTAAACGACCAATGGTATAGCTAGAATCACGGCATAGTTTGTGATAATGTATCCATATTGTGCACCTGTGTGCATCTTCTGATGGAGAACAATATTCGAGGTGGAAGTTATCCATTTCATCACACGGAAAAAGCATTTTCCATTTTCCGAGTGCCAAAATCGGGGCGTTTTGTGAAGCAACCACCAAATAGTAGTTTCAAAATGGTACCACCCTATTTTTCAAAAATAATAGACCCACCTTAGATGAACAATGTCCAAAATGGGGTATGTAAAACCTTTTCGTCTACCCCTGGCGAAAAAGACAAATTCCTACCGAATCGGTAGGAAGTGGGTTCGGTTGGAACTACATGTACATGATCTAATGCTCATGATTTTTTGCAAAAATCATTTTTAAACTCACAATATGATGTTTCTTTAGAGATCCAGTGCAAGTTTAGCGAGGCTTATCCGATATCTTCATGCCCACCATTTTAACCATAATTTGAAACAAAAAAATTTGAAACACGCATAAGAAATTCAAAAATGGCCCGAACAATGTAAATACTTCGCGTGGCGTTGTATTATGTGACATAGTTTCAAGGAAAAATACCAAACTTGGTATATTGCAAGTTTCCCGAAAAACCCTTCACAGAAATGACCTATCATGTTCGAGGTTTCATAGCTTTTAGGCTAAACGACCAATGTTATGGCTAGAATCACGACATAGTTTGTGATAATGTGTCCATATTGTGCACCCGTGTGCATCTTGTGATGGAGGACAATATTGCAGGAGTTTTCCATTTCGTCACACGGAAAAAGCATTTTCCATTTTCCGAGTGCCAAAATCGGGGCGTTTTGTGAAGCAACCACTAAATAATAGTTTCAAAATGGTACCACTCTATTTTTCAAAAATAATAGACCCACCTTAGATGAACAATGTCCCAAATGGGGTATCTAAAACCTTTTGGTCTACCCCTGGTGAAAAAGACAAATTCCTGCCAAATCGGTAGGAAGTGGGTCCGGTTTAAACTACAGGTATATGATCTAATGCTCATGATTTTTTGCAAAAATCATTTTTAGACTCACAATATGATGTTTCTTTAGAGATCCAGTGCAAGTTTAGCAAGGCTCATCTCCTATCTTCATGCCCTTCGTTTTGAGCATAATTTGAAACGGGCATAAAAAATTCAGAAATGGTCCGAACAAGGTAAATGCTTGGCGTGGCGTCGTATTATGTGACATAGTTTCAAGGAAAAATACCAAACTTGGTATATTGCAAGTTTCCTGAAAAACCTTCACAGAAATGACCTATCATGTTCGAGGTTTCATGGCTTTTAGGCTAAACGACCAATGTTATGGCTAGAATCACAGCATAGTTTGTGATAATGTGCCCATATTGTGTACCGTGTGCATCTCGTGATGGAGAACAATATTGCAGGAGGAAGTTTTCCATTTTGTCACACGGAAAAAGCATTTTCCATTTTCCAAGTGCCAAAAATAGGGCGTTTTGTGAAGCAACCACCAAATGGTTAATTCAAAATGCTACCACCATATTTTTCAAAAATACTATACCACCTTACATGGACAATGTCCCAAGTAGGATATCTCAAACCTTTCCATCCACCCATGGCGAAAAAGACAAATGTCTACCGAATCGGTAGGAAGTGGGTCCGGTTTGAACTATAGCTACATGATCCAATGCTCATGATTTTTTGAAAAAATCATTTTTAATCTCACAATATGATGTTTCTTTAGAGATCCGATGCATTTTTACAAGTTTACTAAATTTTATTTGACTATATTTGAAGTTATGAATAAAAAAATACAAAAGAATATATCAAAGACTAAAGAAAAAAAATAAGCTGGAGGCGCCCGACTGGGCTGACCCCCTAGCCAGACAGCCCATCCTAGCAACATGTGGGTGTTGGCATGCCACCCACCATCGTCCCAAGGCTGGCCTAGGTAACAGCTGAAGCAGCATCAAGTCGGGGGCCGAATTCTGCCTGAGGCCCAAGCCCACCCGATCAATGATACACTAATAGGTCGTGTGCACATATTGTTCACTGAAACCCAGCGTGGTACACTGTTTAGCATAGCTAGCGAAGGAGCAGAGGTTGCTAGTTCGACCTCTCGTGGCCTCCTTTTTTCCCTTTAATTTCGAGTGTGTTTGGTATATACAAAAAGGAGCATGTGTTGTTTGTGTATGTGAAAGAAGTGCTGGTCGAGTGGTCAGGGTCCCTGATACATTGCAAATGTATCTATAATTTTTGATGTTCCATGCTTGGTTTTATCAATTTTCTTCTGTTTTGTTCCAACTTTGGAGTGCTTTTCATATGATTTCTTGGACTAACCTATTAACAAGAGCCACAGTGCTAGCTGCCTGTTTTCTGCTGTTTTTGGTTCCAGGAAAGTCAGAAAATGAATATTCTCGGAATTGGACGGGACAAAAGCCAAAGTGCCTATTTTTCCGGAAGTCATCAGATGCCAGGATACGAGATGGAGAGGTGCCAGAGGCCGACCACACCACCTGGCCGCGAGGCCAGGCTTGGTCCACGCCAGGGGGTGGTGTGGTGGCCCTTGACACCCCCTCGGCCTCCCCTTCCGCCTATAAGATGCCCTCAGGACAAAAACCCTAAGTGCCAGATCAAAAATCCACGAAAGAGTCTATAGCCGCTGTCATCTCCATCCCTAGATCCGGAGGGATCTGAAGCTCTTCCCGGCACCTTGCCGGAGAGGGGAATTCACCCTGGAGGCCTTCTTCATCACCATGCAAGCCTTCGGTGTGATGCGTGAGTAGTTCATCCTTGGACTACGGATCCATGTAGTAGCTAGATGGCTGGTTCTCCTCCTTTGTGCTTTCATGTCTAGATCTTGTGAGCTCCGTTCATGATCAAGATCATCTATTTGTAATTCTGCATGTTTTGTTTGCGGGGATCCGATGGATATTGAGATGCTATTTCAGATTGATTATTGATTCTATCATGTCTTTGTTATTTGTGATCTTGCATGCTTTCCGTTGTTAGTAGCTATCTTGGCCAAGTAGATGCTAGCAACTCCAAGAGTTAGTATTTATGCTCGATAGTGGGTTCATGCCTCTGGTAATCTGGGGAAGTGACAGAAATCTCTAAGGTACTAGATGCGCTGTTGCTACTAGGAAGAAGCAAATCAAGGCTAAAAAGACAAAGAATCAAACAAAGAGAAACAATGAAAATATTTTTGGTCTTTTTTGTTTTGGAAGGCAGAAATAAAGCAAGAAAGAAGGCTAAAAAGAAAAACAAAACATGGATATACAAAGTACCGACTAAACAGGATATGTTGATGAGTGTGATGTCGGTGTACCTCCCCCCAAGCTTAGGCTTTTGGCTTAAGTGGGTATCAATCCCAAGCTGGCCAAGATGGAGAGCCTCTGTAGTATGGCGAGGAGGTGCCCTCATCCTGATACGAGCTCGAGGACGCCTCAACATAGTGCGCAGAATAGTCGTAAGAGGGCACATCCCCCTGGTGCTGCCCGTGGAAACCAAGCAAGCGGAGCTGCTCGTCCACCTCCTCCTTGGAACGCGACCATGGCCTCCTGTAAATACTGAACAAAGTGGATTGTGGCAAAGGAATTTCCCTTTCGTCTCCGTCAGTAAACAACATACTGTATACTAAACCCTCCGTACTAGAGTCAGCAGTGACAAAGTGATGCGTTTTCATAGCAGCAAGATCAAGCCTTTGTGGTGTCAACACAGTATCATTAAGATCAACAGAAATTTCTAGAGCAGCAACCATGCGTGAGGCAATAATGCCCCCATAAATAGGTCCTCTAGCGGCTAGGCAGCGAGCAATGAGAGAACCAAGATTATACTTGGTGTCATTATTAAGTGCAGTAGCGAGGAAGGCTAAATGATAATTAGAAATATTACTAGTGTTATCCCTACCAAGAATGCTAGTGGTAAGATAATAAGCAAAATATCTAAGTGCTGGGAGTTGAATGTTCCTTATCTTCTCGTGCTGGGCTACACGGTCATCGTCATTTGTCACACTTTGGTATAACTCCAGCAAATCAGCGGCTCGTCCTTGGATCTTCTTCACTGTCCCAGCCATGCCTATGCCTATAATGCTGCAAAATCTTTCCAATGGCACGGTAATAGGCATATTATAAATTTTGAACGAAACAGTTGACTAATAAGGGGTGTTAGTGAAAACGAAACTCTCAATGAAAGTTTTGGTGAGCACGGCATATTGCTCACTCTCATCTTCCATGTAAGTGGTCAGACCAACCCTCTGAACCAGTAGTAAGAAATCATTAAGGATCCCTGTAGCTTGCAAAAAGGTAAAACAAGGGAAGGTATATGGGTGAGCATCTCCCTCATCTCCTTCATTGCCAAAGCGTGGTGCAATAAGATCTTCATTATCTAATGGCCTAAACTAAGAGGCTGATCTTGAAGGCCTTGCCCTCCTAGGTGTGTCCCTCTCAAATATTTCTCCAAAAGTGTGGTTGTTCATCTTTGATATTCTGAAATTTAAACATTCATTATACAAGTGATTGCAAAGTGAATACATAATGAAGGAAACTACTCATAGGGACTTGTAAGAAGCCTAAACATGCATCAAAACAATTTCTCTAAGCATTGAACAAGCTTAAAAGCTCACATAACCTGTCACCTACAGTAGCTAAATACTCTAGATATAAACCACTAAACAAAAATCTACTTGGACAAGCGGAGAAGTCACATACCGAAGAACAAATGCTCCAAATTTCAGCAGCAAAGATGGGCTGAGCAAGGAGGTCTAAAAATCATGGACAAGAATAGCAAGAACGCGATTTCGAGCTATGAACTGATGTTTTCTCGGGAGAGAGAAGGTAGTGGCAAGTGAGAGAGTGAGTGGAGGGCCAGGGGTGGCCCACACCATGGCCAGGCGCGCCCCTGGGGTGGCCGCGCCACCAGGTGGTGTGCCTTCCTGGTGGGCCCCCTTGGTACTCTCCAGGCACTTCTCTGCCCCTTTTTTCACATAAAAAATTAATATGAATTTTCTGGAATTTTTCAAGACGCTTTATTTTTGAGCAATTTTCAGGTAATGATGAATGATTTTCAAACAGAAAGATTTTTTCGGAAAGATGCAAAAGCAAAAAAAAACCTAAAACTTCATAAGTTCTAAGACACTCTAATAAGCAAGCAACTAACAACAAAAAAGTAAACTAAGTGAAAGCAAAAAATAAAATGGATAAAATAAAAGTAAGCGAAGATAATCATGGTGAAAACATTGTTTTGTTCATTAAAATCCCTTTGTTAACAAGGTTGATCAGGTCTTGTTACCAAAAAATTTCTATATGAAACAAAACTTTGTATTTCACTAATGATTATGTTACCTCAACCTTGATAGCAATGGTCCCAATCATAATATTTTCATATTTTTCTCGTGGTATGGGACAATATATTTCTCCAACTTGGATGCCCTCAACATGTTCAATTGAATTTAAACCATAAGTCCTATCAATCTTCTTGGAGAAATAGACAGTATGCTCCTTGTCATTAAAATTAAAAGTCATATTTCCTTGATTACAATTAATAATAGCTCCTGCAGTATTAAGAAAAGGTCTCCCAAGAATAATTGACATATTGTCATCTTCAGGCATTTCAAGCACAACAAAGTCAGCTAATATCAATAAATTATGAGCAAGTTGAACATGTACATCCTCACATATACCAACAAGAATAGTAGTAGATTTATCAGCTATTTGTAAAGATATATCAGTTGGTATTAGTTTTTCCAATTGAAGTCTCTTGTAGAGAGAAAAAGGCGTAACACTAACTCCTGCTCCTAAATCATAGAAAGCAGTTCTAAAAAGCTATTTTAAATCAAACAAGGAATAGTTGGAATCCCTGGGTCTCCAAGTTTCTTTGGAACCTTACCATTAAAGGAATAATTAGAAAGCAAAGTAGAAATTCTTCATTAGGGATCTTCCTTTTATTAGAGAAAATATCCTTCATATACTTTGAATAAGGAGGCAATTTAATAGCATCAGTCAAAGGTATATGCAAAAATAAAGGTTTCATCCACTCACAAAACTTATTATAGTGTTCGTCCTCCTTTGACATGTGTTTCTTATCAGGGAAAGGCATAGGTTTTTGGACCCAAGGCTCTTCTTCACTACCATGTTTATTAGCAACAAAATCTTCTTTACTGTATTTAGTATTCTTAGTGTGCCTTTTAGGTTCTTCTTCAACTTTTTCTTTACTAGGAGCATCATTTTCCTCATTACCAATTTTAGTTTTAGCATCAGAGACATATATACTGTTAGGATCTTTAGCAGGTTCAGAAGGTTCTGCAATAGTTTTATGTTTCTTTTTCCTTTTCTTAGGAGAAGTACCACTATTTTCAATTTGTTGAGAATCCTGCTCAATTCTTTTAGGATGCCCCTCGGGATATAGAGGATCCTGGGTGGCAGCACCACTTCTAGTTCTAATTTCATAAGCTTGTTTTTCCTTAGAAGCATTATCTAGCAAATCTTTTTGTACCTTAATAAGCTGATCAATTTGACTTTGAACCATTTGGAAATGTTTAACAAGCATTTTAACATCATTAGAGGTTCTTTCCACAATATCCTTCAAATCAATAATAGCTCTAGAGTTTTCCATTAAATGATTTTGCACCCTTTTATTAAAATTATCTTGCTTAACAATAAAAACATCAAATTCTTCCAAGCATTGATCAGGAGGTTTAGAGTAAGGAATATCACCTTCATCAAAATGTTGGAGAGAGTGTACCTCAATAGTGGATGAGTGGGAGATTGGCTTACATAATTATTCTATAGGAGGTAAATTATTTACTTCTACAACTTTAATTCCCTTCTCCTTAAGACATTTCTTAGCTTCCTTCATCACTTCATCATTTAGTTCAATAACTCCCCTCTTATTTGATGTTGGTGTAGGCGCAGGCACAGTTAACTCAGGTGCAGTTGGCTTAGGTGAAGTCCAATCATCATAATTCTTGCTTATTCTAGCCATTAATTCCTCAGCTTCTTTAGGAGTTCTATTCCTGAAAACACAATTAGCACAAATGTCCAGGTATGTCCTAGATTCTTCAGTTAGTCCATTATAATATATATCAAGAAGCTCATTTTTAGGTAATGGACATCCAGCCTATGCATGAATCAAAGCACAAAACCTTGCCCATGATTCAGGCAATATCTCTTTTTCTCCCTGTTTAAAATCAAAAAGTTCCTGCAAAATAGCATGTCTAGCACTAGGAGGGAAATATTTCTGAAGGAAGGTACTAATCAAGCAATCAGGGCTATCAATAGATCCAGGAGGTAAATTATTAAACCAAGATTTAGATTCTCCTTTCAGTGAAAAAGGGGAAAATTTAGCAACAAAGAGGGTGCGCATCTTAATATCATCAGAAAATAAACCACTCATGGTAGAAAGCTCAGTCATATGTGCTACAACACTTTCATTCTTAGTCCCACAAAAAGGTTCTTTCTCAACAATAGTTATGTAAGATAATTCAAGAGAGAAATCATAATCCTTATCTTTAATGTTTATGGGAGATGTAGAAAACTTAGCATTAGGAGATAATTTAGGTCTAACAGTATGTTTCTCAAGAAGACTCTTAATAGCACTTTTATCATGAGTGTTTTGACATTCGTTAATAAATTATTCAGTCATCTCTATATAACCATCTTCAATATCATAGCTCTCTCTAGACTCAGGTGAACTGATAGGTGTAGTAGTATCTTCATTAGGAGTTTCAGTATTTCCAGCTATAGTTCTAGCAATCGTAGCATCTAGGAAAGGACCTAATGAACCACTTTTATCAAGCACAGTAGAAGCAACATCATAAGTATCAGAAGTTTCAGATTCAGCAGTAGTAGCAGTATGTGTAGCATGTGTATGTGGTGGTGTAAGGAGCTTACTCATAACAGATGGTGAATCAAGAGCAACAGAGGTGTTCAGAACCATACTTCTCCTTGTAATGGATGGTAAAATAGGGACCTTGCCATCACGAGACTTACCCATGATGGATGGATGGCAGCGAACAATAATGATTCCAAGTGAACTTAATAAATAGAGTTATGCTCCCCGGCAACGGCGCTAGAAAATAGTCCTGATGACCCACAAGTAGAGGGGGTGTATCGCAATATTTTCGAGGGAAGTGAAACCCAATTATTGATTCGACACAAGGGGAGCCAAAGAATATTTATAAGGCTTAACAACTGAGTTGTGAATTGAGCTGCACCTGGAAACAATCTTGCTCACATCAGTTTATCAGTAGCAACAGTTTTGTAATAGCAATAGCAAAGTAATAGCAGTAGTAAAAGTAAAGACAGTAGTAACAATTGCAGTAAACAGTAGGATTAAAGCATGGTAGGCATAGGGATGGATGGACGGGTGTTGCATGGACAAGACAATTCATATAGCAATCAAGACATAGGGCATTTGCAGATAAATAAGATAAAGCATCCAAGTACTAAATGATTATAGCCATGTGTTCCATAGAGTCATACATGCTCGCAATGTGAACTTGCACAACATCTTTTGTCCTGCCAGCCCGTTTGCAGCGGGGCCTCAAGGGAACTATTGGAAGTTAAGGTTCTCCTTTTAATAGAGCACCGGAGCAAAGCATTAACACTCCGTGAACACATGTGATCCTCACATCAAAGCCATCCCCTCCGGTTATCCCGATTATTGTCACTTGGAGGCCTTTGGTTCCGGACAACAATATGTGTATACAACTTGCAGGTAAGATCACAAACAATACTATCATAATGAATCAATAACATGTTTAGATCTGAAATCATGGCACTCGGGCCCTAGTGACAAGCATTAAGCATAACAAGTTGCAACAAAGTCAAAAAGCACTAATAATAGATAATAGGCACCATGCCCTAACATTCTGATGCCATTACATCAATGATCTCATCCAATCCATAACATCCCCATAGCCTACAGTAGGGGATTACTCACTCCTAGACGGGGGAATCATGGATGGTTGATGGAGAAGCGATGTGACGATGATAGCGATGATCTCCTCCAATTCCCCGTCCCGGCAGGGTGCCAGAATGGAGTTTCTAGTTCTGATTCGCGGAATCTGGTGGTGGCGGCGTAGTGGAACTCTTTCTGGAAAAACATCAAACCCCCTAGGTTTTTAGGTCAAGAGTCAACTTATAGGCAAAGAGGGAGGCTGCGAGGGTGACAAAGGCGACCACACCACCCCCAGGCATGGCCTGGCCTGGCCGCGGCCAAGTGGTGTGGGCCCCTCATGGCCCTCCTCCATTTCATCTTCTGGCTCCGTGAGTCTTCTGGTGAAACAGGATTTTTGTCATATTTTCCAGGATTTTTCCTGATAGTTGATTTTCTGCACAAAAACTAGACACCAAGGTAATTCTGCTGAAAACAACATCAGTCCATGTTAGTTGTATCCAAATCACACAAGTTTAGAGGAAAAAAATAGCAAAAGTGTTCAGGAAAGTAGATATGTTTTGGATGTATCACCAGTCTTGATCCAACGGTTAATATGTTCAAAGATAATACCTACACTATTTAGTGGTATGGTATTATGAGAGATAAGAGACAGTATAAAAGATAAGATAAGAAGTACTGCGAATGTCCAATCTAATGGTAGGTCTCGTAAGAGAGAGGTGCTTGAGAGTTAACATGGTGGGTAGAATTTCAATTTACATCAAGGACCTCATAAAAAATGAAAATTGCATCCATGTCCATGCATTTATCACAAGGACCCTAAAACCGAGTAATGAAGTACCGTGTGTTTTGAGGTTTGCGCATACTAGTGTTCACCATGCTAAAGACTATCAATAGAATCTTTATAGATGCTAAGAATGGAAAAGAAGATCCAACGGTTAGCAATGTTTGGATTTGCCAGTCTTGAGATCCAATGGTCAATGTTCAAAATAAGTTAATACCTACACTATATAGTGGTTGTATATATGGTATTGTAAGAGATAAGAGACAATATAAAGATAAGATAAGAAGTACTGCGAATGCCCGATCTAATGTAGGTCTCGTAAGAGCGAGGTGCTCGAGTGGTCGGTGGAAGTACAAGTTACATCAAGGACCTCATAAAAAAATGAAAATTCCATCCAAGTCCGTGCATTTAGCACAAGGACCCTGAAACCGAGTAATAATGAAGTACTGTGTGTTTGGAGGTTTGTGCATACTAGTGTTCATCATGCTAAAGACTATCAGTAGAATCTTTCTAGATGCTAAGAATGGCAAAGAATATGCAATGGTTAGCAATGTTTGGATTTGCCAGTCTTGATCCAATGGTCAATGTTCAAAGTTAATCAGTTAGCAAAGTTTGACCTAATTTCATGGAACAGTGAGCAAAGTTTGACCTAATTTCATTAAATAGTTAGGATGCAAAATCTTAGCAAGAAGATGAACCTGTCGTCAAAACTCTCGGTGGTTTCTGATATATATTAATGGACCCTCCACCCCGATGGGTACCTCCAAGAGCTTCTTCATAAAACTTTCAAAGCAACCTACAATTTACTTGTAGTAGTCCAAATTTTACCTAATTTTGATAAATCAACGTAAAATCATTCAAGTGGGTGAAGTTAGCTAGGAAATTTGAGAACTGATAAAACATGGGAAATCGTAAGTGCACCGTGTTGGTCCACTATATATGTGTGAAAACTTGGCTTGTGGTATTCAGATCCATAGTCTTTGGACTTTCTTTAGGGGAAAGAACAATCTAGTCATCACTCGAAAAATTAAGAATGTTCTTTCCTAAGATAGTTGGAAACTCACACTGGCGGCATTGTCTACTACCAGAAGATGCACCTATATCTACCTCCGAAAAGACTTTTAAATCAAGAGGAATCTATTGCACTTACCTGTAGCTAAAATTTTTCCTAGTTTTGTTAAACTGGCAAGATGCAAAATCTTAGCAAGAAGTTGAATCCGTCATCAAAAATATCGTTGGATGGTTTATCATATATTAATTGTGACCCCTCGATGGGTACCTTCAAAAGCTTTTTCGTAAAACTTTCATAGTAACCTACAATTTAATTGTAGTAGTTCAAATTTGACCTAATTTTGATAAATCGACATAAGCTCATTCAAGTGTGTGAAGTTAGGTAGCGAGTTTTAGAATTCATAAAACACAGGAAATCATAAGTACAATATGTTGGTCACTATATACATGTGTGTGAAAACTTGGCTTCTGGCATTTAGATCGATATTCTTTGAACTTCCTTTACGAGAGAGAATAATCTTGGCATCACTCAGAAAATTGTGAATGGTATTTCCTGATAATTGGAAACTCACACCGACGACATTGTTTACTACAAGAAGATGCATCCATCTGCCTCTGAAAATACAGTTAATTCAAGATCAATCTATCGCGCTTACATGTAGCTCAATTCTGACTTAATTTTGTTAAATTGTCAAGATGAAAAATCTTAGAAACAAGTTAAACCTATCATCAAAGCTCATAGTGGTTTCTGATATATTAATTCACCCCTCCCCCGAAGGGTACCTCCAAAAGTTTTTTCATGAAACTTTCAAAGCAACCTACAATTTACTTCTAGTTCAAAACTCGACCTAATATAATTTCGATAAATCGGGATAAAGTCGTTCAAGTTGGCAGAGTTAGATAGGAAGTTTGAAAGCACATAAAACATGGGTATCGTTAGTACAACATGTCGGTCCACTATATATATATATGTCTGAAAACCTGGATTGTGGCATTCAGATCCATATTCTTCGGACTTTCTTTACGAAAAATAACAACCTCGCTTATCATCCCTCGGAAAATTGAGAATTGAATGTTCTTTCCTGATAGTTCGTAACTCACACCGACGACATTGTTTACTGTATATTGATTTTTTTCAATGAGTATACTATTTAATACTATACATAGCTGGTCAAACTTTGTAACGTTTGACTTTGACTAAACCTAATATGCTGAGTAATACTCCTTCTATTTAGAAATATAAGGCGTTTTAGCATTGTGATCGAATATATCTAGACATATTTTAGTGTATGGGTTCGTAGAGGTTCAGAGTGAACCTATACACTAAAAGGCGTCTAGATACATTCATTTCACAAATCTAAAACATCTTATATTTCTGAACAGAGGGAGTATTAAATAAATGGAGTATAGGATAAGATTAGGAAAACAACATTTTTTTAGAACCCTCACAAACTTTTTCTTAGCATCACAGATCTGAATATTACATTGACACTGATGATTAACCAAACTGCAAATAGAGCAAACCCAAAAACATATGGAGTAGTAGTAGTACAACTTAACGACTTCTAGGGGGACTCCGCGGTCTTCTCAGGCGACTTGGCAGCATCCTCTGCAGGTAACTTGGCTGCATCCTCCGTGGTACCATCGCCAAGCAGGGACTCGTGGATGTTGGGCAGCACGTCGCTGTGCACGATGGTAACATTGGCCCGCAGCTTGCTGAGATCCTCGTCACACATGACGCCGAGCATCACGTACCTCGGGATGATGAGGATCTTCTTGCTGTCCTTCACGGCTTGCCCGGTGAGCTCCAGCACCTCGTCGGTGAGGTACTCGAGAACGGCCGCGAGGTAGACGGGAGCCCCGAAGCCTATGCGCTGGGAGTACCGACCCTCCTTCAGGTAGCGCCCGATCCGGCCGACGGGTAAATGCAGCCCGGCCTTGATGGACCTCGACATCTGCTTCTTCCTGCAGCTGCCTGGTGTGAGACTGCAACTTGGAGTGGCCAGAGCAGGATTCGGAAGCCGGTGACATGTCTTCTTTTTCTCCACGGCCATTGTCGCTGCCACCTGGGACTTCTTCTTCTTCCCACGGGGAGCTCCGGTCTTCGGAGCCATAGCTGCAAAGTCTAAGAGGAAGAAAGGTTAATTGTGGAGGGCCGATGAAGGTGCCCAGGTCCCTTGTACTGAAACTTTAACAGCGCCATCTTTACTATTTTACAAGTATGACTTTTTAATAGGAGTACTACTAAAAGGCTGTGTGCATGTTTCCTTATTTTCTTTCACTTTTTTGAAACATGGTCAAATGTGTCAGCATGAAAATTCATACAAAGAAGTTGTATCTTTCAAAACAATAGTCGGTTTTCAGTATGAATGCGTGGGTACAATAATTAGTACTATATGAATTTCTGACAAATTTACAAGCAATCTATCACGCACTTGTAGTCCAAAATTTACCTACTTTGGTTTTATTGACAAAATGTCATTTAATTATGCGAAATTAGCTAGAAGGCTTGAAAATTCATGAAACTTGTTAACCATGAAACATACTCTATTTTGTGTGAAATTTAGTGTGTTGTGGCATTTCAGAGCCATACACTTTGCCTTTTCTTTAAAAAATAATTATATGTGGCACTTCTAAAATAATTTAACAAAATTCTATATATAAAAGTTGAAAAGTCTAATTAACAACATTAGTATGCCATGCCAAGATGCACCCCGTCTACCCGAAATGGACACGACCTTTGTCATTATTTAACTTGAAACCCAAGTATGTTGACACATCGGTAGTCATATTGTGAAGAAGTGTTTTTAAACCTTGTCAAAATTCATGTTTATCATTTACGGAAGAGGACACCATACATAAGTGCTTAACATTTTTTTATTGTTTTCTTTACTTTTCTTTAATTTATCCCAATAAACAGGACGAGTGATGCATATATGACCTTGACAATGGTAACTTGGCTTAAAATGTGAACAATGTTCATACATGGTTATGACCATATTGTGTAGCAAGTTTTTCGAAAGTTGTCCAAATCTATGTTTGTAGTTTTCGTCCAAACAAGCACAAATATAAGGGGACACCATTTAAGTTTCAACTATGTATCATTACCACTCCCCCCACAAAAAAAACTATTTATCATGACACGCATTGAAATAAGTATTTTCATATAGTGCTAACATGCGGTGGAAATTATCTATATTTTGCTAGAGTACAGTGAGTGCACTCTAAGCCAAATTATCTATACGTACTTAATTACTAAAAAAAATCCTATCACTTGGAAATTGAAAAGCATTTTCCTAAAAGTTTGGAACTCTCATTGACAATATTATTTACCAAAGCCAAGATGCTTCCTAGAACGAGATATAGTACATTGTCCGCCTCTTCTCTGTACGCCATTTAATTTTGCACTCGGGCACGCTTCTTTGGGGGGGGGGGAGACCTCCTCATTGCCGTCCTCGGCCTCCTCCCCATCATCATCCTCGGCCTCCTACCTATCATTGTCTTCGGCCTCCTCCTCAAGGTCGACCTCAGACTCCTCCTCTTCCTCAGTCTCATATTCCGTCTTATCGGAGTCGCTCGGCGTTGGTGGTGGTGTCCCTTCGAAAAAGCACTCCTAGTGGCTATCTTCTTCATCAGAGGAGCCAGACAGCGGCAGCAACCATGGCCCGTCGACTGAGTCTGGGCTTCTAGGTGGATTTTCGGGGCCTTTCCCATTTGTTAGGTCAATCGACGTGTTCTGGAGAGAGTTGTCATACGACATTTTGGAAGGAAATAGAGAGAGATCGAGTTCTAAGCAATAGTGGGTTGGGGTTTTGGGTGAAAGTAGGGGTGCGTACTATTGCAATTTATAATGTCTTTTTATAGTCGTGCTTGTGTTAATACCCTGAAAACATTCCCAAACTATCATAAATAGATTGTACCAGACTCGTCCCATCAACAAAAAAAAAAGAATGATAACAGACTTGTCGGTTCTTGATTTTTCTTGGTCCAGAGAATTCAGGAGGCGCCTCGCTTTATCCAAAAATGAAGAGAATCATACAGATCGTGCGGAATTACTCGATGTCTCTTACTTCCTTCATTAAAAATTAAGTGTCTATAGTAGTACATACTTATCTAGCTACAGTACTAGTAGTATACATATACTCTTCGCAAAGTTGCATTACCGAACTTGATTGGTGGTGATATGGTGTGGGCCTCATCTTTTTCTGCACCGCTGCATCTCAGACTAGAAGTATAATCATTGCATGAAATCTTACGCGGGAAGGAAGGAGAAAAGGAGAGGATAGTGGATGGATGGTGAGAGGGGGGTGAAGGAGAGAGAAAATCCACTACGTACTAGTATGTGTACTAGTACCACGTGTCACGATCCATCGTAATATGTACTAACTTTTAGCCAAAGTTAGATAGGAAACATGATCAACTACAATATGTGAGAAATTATTGGCTTGTGGCATTCTGAACCATATTATTTGGACTTTCTTCATAAAAAATATCACCATCCTCACTGGGAAAATTGAATTTCTTTTTTTCCTAATTGTTGGAAACTCCCACATGCAATAATGCTTACTACGCCAAGATGCACCCATCTACCAAACTATCGTGGGAACTCTATAAATTTTAAACTATGATGTTAACATGGCCTTGATGACCTTGGTTGTTCGGGTTGAAATAAACCCGATAATGTCCATACACATGGTAGGACAATATTGTGAAGCTATTTTTTCAAAACTTATTTAATCCCCTGATTACAGTTTTCATGGTACGTGGTGCACAAGACATGATAGGACATCATGAGTAAAACTTTTGTTTTTTCTTTTTTGTTTATTCAATGTTCAAAACGGGTTCAAATTGCCTTCCCTCCCGATGTTTGGCTGATCTTTTGAATAACCTTCCCTCCCGATGTTTGGGAAGCAAGTGAAAATTTTGAAAACCAGAAAACTTTAAATTTTTGTGCCGCCAAGGACCAAAGTGGTTTCCTTCCTATGTACTCCTCGTCCCTACTCCACACCAAAGTGCGGCTGCCGAACACGCCAGCGACACAGAGCCTACGTACCAAGGCACACGTGCGTAGTGCCACACTGTGGACGAGGGGAGAGAGATCAACCGGACTAGTGCGTGAGGGGAAAGGGGAGGAGAGATGGAGCATAGGGAAGGAGAGAGAAAACACATGATTTGTTTTGCATGCATAGGTCCTGAAATTTACTACTAGTAGAGTGTACACTGTAAAGCCACAGGAGTACCTCATGTCAGAAACACATCATAACTTTGCTCTGACATGGAACCGCCTTCAACTTCTCTTTGCTGCTGCCCTCTTTCCCTACCAACGTTTTATTCTCTCAACATGTACAACACGTGGACAGAGGTGACCATATGTCTAAGCAAATAAATATACTACTCCCGCATTGTGTAATAAAGTACACCTTAATAAGGCTCAGATAGTATGGTAAAGCATAAAAAATTATAAATTTGATCAACATCTATAAAGTATGGGTGTATATTTGGTCCTTGTACGTTGTATCATCATGTGTAGAAGTCAAAGATTATTAGCTACCTAACACTTGAAATTTTTGGTAACATGGTCTAGAGAAACGAGAGAGAAGATTCTAGTATGATGGAGAAGTGTGTTTTGAGAGGTTTATGCATAGTGCATTGATGTCTACGCACGCTTCTATTCTTGTAGACAGTGTTGGGCCTCCAAGTGTAGAGGTTTGTAGAACAGCAACACGTTTCCCTTAAGTGGATCAACCAAGGTTTATCGAACTCAGGGAGGAAGTGGTCAAAGGTATCCCTCTCAAGCAATCCTGCAATCAAGATTCAAGAAGTCTCTTGTGTCCCCAACACACCCAATACACTTGTCAGGTGTATAGCTGCACTAGTTCGGCGAAGAGATAGTGAAATACAAGTAATATGGATGATTATAAGTGGTAATTACAATCTGAAATAAGAGTGGTAGCAAGCTAACATGTAACATGACTGATTGTAAACGGTGTTTCAATGCTTAGAAACAAGGCCTAGGGATCATACTTTCACTAGTGGACACTCTCATATAAATATCTTCTCTTCATTATGCTACCCTGAACTACTCTCCGGTTGGACAATGTAGGGCTATAACATCACACCTTAAAGTTCACATTCCCCATCTAGATAACCCCTCACTGTCACCTTGAGCGCTAGATGGTTCCAATAAACACCACAATCTCATAGAGACATCCAACTCAAATTATATTCATGATAAGTACTTATGTAACCTTAGCCAAAGTACCACACGTGTGCACACTGTCAACTTCACACACATGGGGATACGCAAAGATTCATTAAAGCACTTGAGTAGAAGAATAGATCTATAGATTACAAAGCTCATGATCTCATAAGATCACGCATAGAGAGAGAGAGATGAACACATAGCTATCAGTAGAGCCCTTAGCCTCGAGAGAGAACTACTCCCTCCTCATCATGGGAGTAAGCAACGGTGATGGAGATGGCGATGGAGTCAATTGAGATGGCTCCGGGGGCACTTCCCCATCCCGATAGGGTGCCAGAACGGAGACTTCTGTCCCCCGAATCTCCTCTTCGGTGGCGGCGGCACTACAGAACTTTTCATGGAATTCTGATCTTGTCTCTAGGGTTTTCGTCCCGGGAGGCTTTTATAGGAGAAAGGGCAAGGTCGGTGGAGGCCCGAGGGGCCCATACCACTTGGTGGCGCGGCCAGGGGGATACCCGCGCCACCATAGTGTGTGGCTAGTCCCTGGCCCTCCTTCGGTTGCCCTCTGGACTCCGTGTTCCTTCTGGTAAAATATTGACTTTGGCTTTTGTACTGTCCAATTCCGAGAATATTTTCTTACTAGCTTTTCTGAAACCAAAAATAGCAGAAAATAGGCAACTAGCGGCATCTTGTTAATAGGTTAGTTCTAGAAAATGTATAAAAATACCCCAAAGTGTGGACAAAACATAAGAAAGTAGATACTAAACAAGCATGGAACATCAAAAATTATAGAGACGTTTACAACGTATCAACATCCTGATCGTCCTCGAGTAGGTAAGTGATAAAAAGAATAATTTTTGAGGTGACATGCACCATCATAATCTTGATCAAGGTATTTGTAAAACATTGATTATCGTCGGATTGATGACAAGTACGCCATGAGGGGGTCCTCGAGGCGTGTGGAAGAGAGGGGTGTGATACGTACGATATTTTGGCATGGTGAGCACACAAGTTTACCCAGGTTCGAATCCGCTAGCTTTGGACGGATCCTACTCCTGCTAGCAATCCAATAATACGGCAGAGCCGGAATATGAGTTACAAGTGTTTCGCCTGTGCGAGTTGAGATTGTAGACTATTCAGAGGGTGCCCTAAAGGCTCTCCCTAGGACGGCTTATATAGATATTTGGCCTAGGGTTTATAGGAGAGACCTATCTGGCTACGACTAAGAGTCGGTTACAAAGTACATCTTGAACTATAAGCAACACTATGGGCCTATGTTGGTAAGTCATCTGGGCCTTCCCGTAGCCGGACTAGACTCCGTCTCTTCTCTCTGACTGGGCCACCCGTGAAGCAATGCTCTAACCCTAAGTGGGCCACCCTGGTCAGTGAGGTACAATGAGGATACCCAGAAAGTATATCCCCAATAGCAGCCCCTGGAAGCCTCCATGATCCAAAGTAGGATTTCATCATCGTCTAGCCTGATCTTCGGCTTGCAGAATCTTGAAGGGTTCCTGAAACTTCAAAAGAAAAGATACGATTTGGGTCTCAAAATGAGTCAGACCTATGAATACATTATTCAGGTTCTAGATCGAAATTCAAACTAAGCCGGAACTTGGTCTCTAACGTAATCCGACACTAGTCATGGTCAAGTCACGTCACTGACAGACATTCCTGTCAGCACGACCATTGGTGGGTCTGCCTTTCGCGGAACCAAGGCATCGTTTTAATGCATGCGTGGAGATCGAGGCGGCATAATCATCGCGTGGGGGTTACCTAGCTCCTTCCACGATGCGTGGCATGTTTCATTGTTGCGTTTACACGAATCTTGGCGCAGCTGTAGGATATAAGTGGTTAGGATTCTCCGTTCCATCTTCTTCACCAGCACTTGCGCCGTTTCCTTCTCCCCAACGCTTTCCATGAACACAGAGCTCCTTTGCGTCCCCAGAATCCTCCAGCGCCACCCATCCTAGGTCACCGGCGCACGAGAAAATGGCTGCAACCTCATCTTCTAGCGTGACAGCGACGACTTCGGTAGCGGAGAAGGAGAGCAACCGCGGGGTATGGATCCCGTGCGTCCTTGACGACGCCAAGCTCCGCGTCATGGAGAACGAAGGGATCCTCCGCACCGGCGACTGGTGGAGCGGCTATGGCCAAACCGTCCCTACTCCTCGCGCCGACGAGCGGGTACAATTCGGCACCCACCTCGAGAGAGGTTTGAGTTTCCCTCCCTCAGACTTCTTTTTAAAGGTTATAGATCACTATGGAGTTCAACTCCGTCATCTTCCCCTGAACTCTCTCTTAGAGATGAGCGCATTCGCTTCTTTGTGCGAGGGGTACCTCGGCATTAGGCTGAGTCTCACTCTTTTCCGGTTTTATATTCATATCCGGAGAAATTCTATCATCGCCTGTAATCCATATATTACCGGAACCATTAGTTTTTCCATTAGGAGAGAGCGCGTTTATCCTCGGATTAAGGCCAGTGGGTTGGTGAAACAATGGCCGTCCACTTTATTTTATCACAAGGATCTTCCCGCTCCCGGCAAAGCTACTGCTTTGCCGGCTTTTGCCGACAGTGCCGCCACGCCCCAAGAGTCCTGGGACGCAGATGCACCGGCTCTCAGTGACGATCTGCTTCTTGCCAAGAGGCGGATTGAATATTTGATGAAGCACAAGGGCCGTAAGGGGTCCGACTTAATGCACACCAGATATAGCCTCTTCAACATCATGGAGACCGGCTTATGCATTTCCTTACGGTGTCCAAGAAAGATACCCTCCAAATCTGGTCCCAGCCTTACACGGATAAAGAATACGAGTCTCAAATCAAGTTGCTGATAAGGGAGCGGATCGAGAGGAAAATTCCGAAGCTGTCTTTGGATATGCATACGGCTAAAGATCCCGTTGTACCGGTAAGTTTCCAACAGTAACTCGAATCATGTGTGTTGGAGATATGCCCAAGAGGCAATAATAAAAGTGATTATTATTATATCTTTGTGTTTATGATGAATGTTTACATCCCATGCTATAATTGTATTATTAGGAAACGCTAATACATGTGTGTTTTGTAAACATTTAAGAGTCCCTAGTAAGCCTCTTGTTGAACTAGCTTGTTGATTGATTGATGATCATGGTTTCCTGATCATGGACATAAGGATGTGATTAATAACAAGGTTATATCATTAGGAGAATGATGTGATGGACACACACCCATAGTAAGCGTAGCATAAGATCAAGTCATTAAGTTCGTATTGCTGTAAGCTTTTAAATGCATAGTAACCTAATCCTTCAACCATGAGGTTGTGTTAATCACCTTCACCGGATGGGTACTTTGATGACATCAAACACCGCTTCGTAACTGGGTGGTCATAAAGGTGTCATTGGGTATTCTAAAAGTATGTGTTGAAGCGCATGGACCAAGATTGGGATTTGTCCATCCATATGACGGATAGATATGCTCTGGGCCCTCTCGGTGGAATGTCATCTAGTTAGCTTGCAAGCATGTGACTGGGTCACAAGAGATGACATATCACGGAACGAGTAAAGAGTACTTATCAGTAACGAGGTAGAACTAGGTATGGAGATACCGACGATCAAACCTCGGATAAGTATAATATCGCGAGACAAAGGGAATTGGTTTCGTATGTAAATGGTTCAATCGATCACGAAGTCATCGTTGAGTATGTGGGAGCCATTATGGATCTCCAGGTCCTGCTGATGGTTATTGATAGGAGATGTGTCTCTGTCATGTCTGCATATTCACGAACCGTAGGGTGACACACTTAAAGTTCGAAGTTGTTTTAAGTAGATATGGAATGTGCGTTGGAGACCGAATGTTGTTCGGAGTCTCGGAATGGATCCGGGACATCACGAGGAGATCCGGACTTGTCCGAAGAATAAGATTCATATATTGGGGATCATTTTCTGAGTTAGGAAATGTTCCGGAGTATTTGTATGAGGGTTCTAGAAGGTTTCAGAATGTTCCAGAAGGTTCTGGAAGGTTTCTTGGAGTTTTCTTGAAACCCAAGGAAGGGATCAAGGAGTCGTGGGGGAGGAGGACTCCTCCCCCCTCCCCAATCCGCCGGCCCTAGAGGGAGGGGAGTCCTACAAGGACTCCCCCTCCCCATGACGCCTCACCCCCTTTAAATAGAGGGGCAGGGGCGCCCCCTCCAACCCTGCTCCATAACTCCCTATCTCTGCCGCCTCTCTCCTCCTCCTTTCTTCTGCACAGGCATAGGCGAAGCCCTGCAGAATGCTCTACTCCACCACCACCACCACGCCGTCGTGCTGCTGTGATTCCGTGGAGAAGATCTACTACCTCCGCTGCTCGCGGGAACGAGGAGAGGAAGGTCTGCTTCGACTCCGCACATGTGACCGACTGCGGAAGCGCTGCCCGAACGCGGCGCCGGAAGGATCGTCCACTTGACCGACTGCGGAAGCGCTGCCGGAACGCGACGCCGGAAGGATTGTCCACATGATCTTGAGATCGGCAAGTGATCGACTCCATCAACCACGAGATCTAATCTCGTTAACGCTTTCGGATCTACGAGGGTTAGTTCCTATCTATCTCGTTGCACATGTCTAATAGATTAGATCTTGGCTTTTATCTAGATTAGATTTGTGTTTTGTTCGTTCCTGCGGTAGAATTTTTTTGTTTTCCATGCTACGAACCCATCAATGTGTTCATATTTACATCACTGTTTCTTTTCACAACACTAAGATATTTCTTCTTTAAAGCTTGCTGACCTCCCCGACTCGGAGCTTGCTCCTCTCGAGGGATATCCTCCTAAAAGACCACAGACACGCTCCGCTTATAGAGCTCACCACTAATTATAGTATAGGCTTTTGCTCGTCGGATGATCTGTCGGCTCAGAACTTCGTCTTCGGGTAATTTGCCGTCTACCAAGAAATCAAGGTAGGGTTGAGTCCAGCTGGGAATTATAGCCAGAACTGCTAGTAAAGGTGAGTCGGATTTGGTCAGATATTCCTCGTCTACTCCTTTTAAAGAGGGAACTTTGAGGTGCTCCAAAAAAGCGCCATCCGAAACCTTTTTCCGTGCAGAGCCTTTACGAGATAGTGCATCTGCTTCCTCATTTTCTATTCGAGGGATGTGTTGAACTTCGAACCCTTCAAATGATTTAGATAGTTCATCCACGACATCTCTATATGCTGCCATGTGTTTATTCGCATTACAGATATCCAACATTTGTTGGGCAACAAGATCCGAATCTCCATAACACATCAAACGTCGGATGCCGATATCCTTAGCAATCCGGATTCCATGCAGAAGTGCTTCATACTTGGCAATGTTATTCGTCGCCGTGAAGTGGGTCTGCAACACATAAAAAAGTTTGTCTCCTTGGGGTGACTTGAGCAGCACGCCGACCCCTGAGCCCCCGAGCACTTTAGACCCATCAAAATGTAAGGTCTAGTATTCCGAATCTGGTAGGGTCATATTTTCCGTTGTCTCTATCCAATCAGCGACAAAGTCAGCAAGGATTTCGGATTTGATTGTTGTACGAGGTTTATACTCATTGTTGAAAGCTGAAAGCTCTATGCCCCATTTTGCGACGCGTCCTATAGCATCATTGTTGTTAATTATATCTCTCATGGGAGCTGTGCTCACCACGGTAATGGGATGTTGCTGAAAATAATGCCGTAACTTACGAGATGCAAAAAAACACCATAAGCCAGCTTTTGATAGTGCAGATACCGCTGCTTTGATTCAGTTAGGACCTCACTGAGATAATAAGTCGGACGCTGCACCAGGTGTTCCTAATTTTCCTCTAGTCTCTCAACCACAATGACGACACTGACGACTCTATTTGTCGCAGCGAGATATAGCAACATCGGTTCTCGTGGTTCCCGTGCTGCAAGGATAGGAGCATATGAGAGTACTTCTTTCAGGTCTTATAGTGCAGCTTCAGCTTCATCAGTCCAAACAATTTTTTTTGTCTTTTTCAGGAGTTTGTAGAGTGGTGCGGCTCTTTCTCCGAGCCGGCTTACTAACTGACTGACAGCAGCAATTCAACCAGTTAGTCTTTGAACGTCCTTCAGGCGAGTCGGCCTGAAAATATTGAGTATAGCCTTAATCTTGTCTCGGTTCACCTCTATGCCTCTTTGAGACACGATGAAGCCTAACAATTTTCTGGCTGGTATTCCAAAGAAACACTTCTTCGGGCTAAGAATTCTGTTGTATTTTCGTAGATTGGCGAACGTTTCCTCCAAGTCGGAAATTAGTGTTTCCTTCTTTTTGGACATCACCGCAATATCGTCCACATATGCATGTACATTGCGTCTGATTTGGTCATGGAGGTAACGCTGCATAGTGCGTTGGTACGTAGCTCCTGCGTTCTTGAGCCCAAAGGGCATCGTAACAAAACAGAAGGTTCCGAAAGGGGTTATGAATGAAGTTTTGAATTTGCCTTACTCCTTCATCCAAATCTGGTGATAACCGGAATATGCGTCGAGAAAACATAGGAGTTCCGAGCCTGCCGTAGAATCAATAACTTGATCAATTCTAGGCAGAGTGAACAGATGTTTGGGATAAGCCTTATTCAAGGCAGTATAGTCAACACATATCCTTAAATAAGTGGTGTCCTTTTTAGGGACCATTGCAGGGTTGGCCGACCAATCAGTATGGATGACCTCTTCTATGAATCCGGCTAACTCGAGCCGCGCTAGTTCCTTAGCTATTGCCTTACGCTTTTCATTGCCAAAACATCGTAGGCACTGTTTGACGGGGTTAGCATTTGGGTGTACATTCAGAGACTAGTCGGCAAGTTCCCTAGGTACTCTGGTCATGTCAGATGGCTGCCATGCGAAGATATTTTGATTTTCTTGGAGGAACTTGACGAGCGCGCTTTCCTATGCGCTATCTAGGCCTACACCTATCTTGGTCACCTTGGAGGGGTCTGCTTGCTCAATATGTTTAGCTCGTTGGGGAACCCCAAGAGGAAGGTATGATGAGCACAACAACAAGTTTTCCCTCAGTTATGAAACCAAGGTTATCGAACCAGTAGGAGCAAGGAAACACCTCCAAGGTGTTGTTTCCAACATGGAATCCTGCACAACACAATCACAAAACTTTGCCCCCAACTTACAGTGAGGTTGTCAATCTCACCGGTTTTGCTAAAAACAAAGGTATAAATGTATTGTGTGGAACATAGTAATTGCTTTGCAGAAAGTAAACAGAAAACAGTAAATAGATTGTAGATTCATGGTAAAATAATGGACCGGGGTCCATAGTTCACTAGTGGTGATTCTCCTTAAGATAGATGACATGTTGGGTGAACAAACTACAGCGAGGCAATTGACAAACATCGAGAAACCATACATGCATATACTAATCATATTGACTCCTATGAGATTTGATTGGGCATTACAACATTATACATAGACCGTAATCCAACTGCATCTATGACTCATAATCCACCTTCAGGTTATCATCCGAACCCCCTCTAGTATTAAGTTGCAAGCAACAGATAATTGCATTAAGCAAAGTGTGCAAAGTAAACAATACGATTGTTCTGTGAACAAAGGATTGCTATTTTCTCCCTATTTGAAACAACACATGTAGTACCTTAGAGATTTCTGTCACTTCCCCAGATTCCTAGAGGCATGAACCCCCTATCGAGCATAAATACTCCCTCTTGGAGTTGCTAGCATCTACTCGGCCAAGATAGCGACTAACAACAGAGAGCATGCAAGATCACAAATAACAAAGACATGATAGAATCAATAATCAATCAAAAATAGCATCTCAATATCCATCAGATCCCCGCAAACACAACATGTAGGATTACAAATAGATGATCTTGATCATGAACAGAGCACACAAGATCTAAACATGGTAGCACAAAGGAGGAGAACCAACCATCTAGCTACTACATGGACCCATAGTCTAGTGATGAACTACTCACGCATCACATCGGAGGCAGGAATGGTGATGAAGAAGGCCCCCAGGGTGATCTCTCCCCTCCAACAGGGTGCCAGGAAGAGCTTCAGATCCCTCCCGAGCTAGGGATGGAGATGACGGTGGCTATAGACTCTTTCGTGGGATTTTTGATCGGGTACTTAGGGTTTTTGTCCCGGAGGCAATATATAGGCGAAGGGGCAAGGTCGGTGGAGCCGGGGGCCCACACCCCTTGGTGGTGCGGCTAGGGCTGGCGGCACCACCACCAGGTGTGGCCGGGCTGGTTCCCCTCTTCGTCTCCCCTCCGGACTCCGTGTTCCTTCTGGTGAAATATTGACTTGGGCTTTTGTCCGGTCAATTCCGAGAATATTTCCTTACTAGCTTTTCCGAAACCAAAAACAGTAGAAAATAGGCAACTGGCACTGTGGCATCTTGTTAATAGGTTAGTTCCAGAAAGTGTGTAAAAAAAACTCCAAAGTGTGGACAAAACATAAGAAAGTAGATATAAAACAAGCATGGAACATCAAAAATTATAGATACGTTTCCAATGTATCAGGGTCATCATCCTTCAACGGCGTCTTCTTCGTCTCTTCCGATGCCTTGAACTCTGGATTCGTCTTTGTCACCTCCTTCTTTCTCGTGGGCATCTCGGACAGATCAATGGTCTTCTTGATCTCCTGGTACTCCTAGGCGTGCAGCACGGCTTCAGCAAAGGAGGCATTTCCGTCCTCACACCCTCGCGCCTTCTTCGGGTCTCCCCTGATGGTGATCACACCTTTGGGACCTAGAATTCTCATCATATTGTAAATGTAATACGGACGAGCCATAAAAGCCCAGTAAGACGGATGTCCGAATATAGCGTGGTACGCGCTCTTGAACGAGACCACTTTGAAGGAAAGTGCCTCCGTCCGATAGTTCTTTGGAGTTCCAAAGGGAACATCCAAAGTGATTTCTCCCAGGGAATTTGCTTGTCTTCCTGGGACAACTCCATGAAAGATCACATAGCTGTGATTCAGCTGACTCTTCGAGATTCGCATCCGGCGTAGCGTTTCGACATACAGAATATTTATGCTGCTTCCGCTGTCCATGAGAGTCTTGGAGAAACCATAGCCGTAAATAAGTGGATTGATGACCAAGGAGTATTTTCCTCGCCTGTGCAATTTAGGCAGATGATCAGCGCGGTCAAAGGTGATTGCCACTTCCGACCAGTCCAAAAATTGTGGGACAGCCGGAACAGTTGTGCTGAGCTCATGAAAAACTGCTTTCTTGACCTTAGCTGGTTGAGATCCGAGGAATGTGACGTAAGTGTCTTTCTTTGTCAGGAAGTTTTTCTTTCCCTCCATCTTGGGATTTGAAGGGTCAGCTTCCTCCATGTAGGAATCTTCCTTGGTCTCTTTATCTTTTTTGGGATTCTTCTTTCCCTTCTTTCACTTAGTCCTGTAGCTAGTGGTATCATCTTTCTTGATGTCGTCATTAAAACGACACTTGGTGTTTGTGTGAGACGAGCCCCCACTGGAATCTAGGTGATGCACACATGGGTTATTGGCAATATCGGCCTAGGAGTAGGTTTTGCCAAGTTGCTGGTCTCCTCTACACTGGACTCTTGATGTCCCACGACCGCGCCCGTGGCCACCGCCGCGCCCCCTCGTCCTCCAGACCTGAAAGTAGTAGTGACCACTGCCATTTCCGTGTTGGGTTTTTCTTCCGAGGTATTCTTGTGCTTCTGAGCTTGCTGCTTTGGTTGTTTTGCCGACTGTGGCATAGCTAGGGCGTTCAGTAATCCCTCTGCATTGTCGTTAGCATCTGCATACTTGCTCGCTATTTCTATCATCTCTCCTAGATCAGTGACCTTGTCACACTTCAAGCGATGACGTAGTAAACCAATTGGGAGTCCTGCAATGAAAGCTTCAATCGCACTTTGGTCATTTACTCCTTCACAGGAGTTCTTGGTGTTGATCCATCATCTGAGGTAATCTCGGCAAATTTCTATGGCTTTTTGGGTGCAATGCTATAGGTCTCCTACCATACAGGGCCTCCGATATGTGCCTTCGAAATTCTGAAAGAACGCGCTTTGCATGTCATACCAGTTGTGGATGGTGTTCTCCGGAAGTTCATTGAGCCATGATCGTTCCGTCTTCCGCAACATAAGTGGGAGATATCAGGTTGCGACCAAGCTATTTCTGTCTTTAGCGATGCAACAAGCCTGGAAAAAATCTTGGAGCCAAGTATCTGGCCGGGCCATGCCGTCATAGGCTTGGATGTGTCTTGAGATAGCAAATCCTTCTAGGAAGTTTGTTTGTCGAATACGCAGTCGGAAGCACTTTGGACCTACGTAGATGTTATCCGACTTGTAGTGCCGTGCCTCTTTGTTAGAGTTAATCTAGTGTCTCGCATCACTTGGTGACAGGGAACGCCGTCTTGGTTGTTCGCTATAGCTGCGGTGCCTTGGAGCCAGACCTCGGCTTTTGCCGCCACCTCCTCCGCCATGACGCCCTCCTTGGCCTCCTTGAGAGCCGTTGTGATGGCTGCTTAGTGGAGAGGGTGGAGCAGGTGGATTATTTCTGGCTGATCGCCGACCTCCATCCGAAGCGTCATTATTCTGGTTTCAGGGAGGGTCTTCATTATGACGAGCCCCCTACCGGCTTGACTCGACACGATGTCCGTCGTTCCTTCGTCCGTCACTCCCACCGCGATGGGGCTCAGCCAGACGGCTTGTGTGTCTAGGAGGCGGCATTCTTTGATGGTCCTCCTCCCGACGTTTCTCTTTGTCTTATTCCCTGCGATCGTTCGACTCTTGCCGGGGAGGATTTCTCGGATATAGTGCAGCAATTGCCTCTTGCTCTGCCGCTGGGGCAATGTTGCACTAGTCACGTGTAGTTCTACGGTGCTGCCCTGAAGATCCGGTTCTTGAGTAGTTGTCTTCCCGACGGTCGGAATGGTGATGCTGTTCGGAACCCGTCGAGGTCTTACGTCATTCCAGGCCTGGTTCGTGCGACATTGGTCGGATTGGGAGACCAGTTTTCCATTTCCGGACTTCGCGACCTTCTGCTGCTCCAAACCCTTGGTGAGTAGCTTAATGCCCAATCGAACTTCTTCCGGGCCTGGATTATTTGCAAGGATATCTCGAGATGCGGCAGTGTTTTGCACCGGTGTTGGGTACACCAGATATCCCTTGCAGTCGAGTCGAGGCATCCCCGGATCTCCCTCAAAGAGAACCTTATGGAACTCCGAAAATTGATTGTCATGCGTGTGTCGTTTCCGGGTCTTCTGATGCTGCATATAGATATACTTCTCCATAGTAGCTATGCGCTTCTTCATGTCCTCTATGGTGTTGGCTTCATCCAGGAGTACTTGACGACGTGCTTCTAGGGCCTAGGCCTATTCTTCCAATTCCGCGGCAGTGAGTTCTGCCGCAGTAGGGATAGGTGTAGTTAACGCAACATCGATGAGTTTACGGGCACCTACAGTGACCACGTTTCCATCCACCGACTCTTCTTTGGGCTTGTCTGGGATAAGTGCTCCATCCGAGTCTTCCTCATATTCCTCGACAATCACTTCCTCTGTCAGAAGTTCTTTGGCCGGGGTCCTGTTCTTCTTGTTCTTCTTCTTTGCCTTCTTGGCAGTGCCGATAGCAAAGGCGGCTTTAGGTCGGTTTCCCAGAGTCAAGCTCTGATCGGTACTTTCGAACATCTGGAGGTCAGGATTATCTCCGAGATCCATGTCATCCTATACTTTTGGAGAGTTTTCTCCGGATCCTTCATCCATGGCTTCTCCTTCTTCTACAGCTTTGGAGTTGAACTCCTCTTCATATTCCATGGAGAACTTTTGGAAATCTGCCACCGTCATCGAGTCATCCGAGGATGTGAGTAAGTCAGTGTTTGTTCTGATCACCTCCAGCACCGAGTCTTCGTTGTCTCGAGCATCAGCAGAGCGGGATCAGATCCAACATATCTGACAAAGTGCGACGTGTGAGTCCTAAGGTAGTTGTGGCTCTCCTCGTGGGCTTCCTCAAAAATCCTGATGGTTTCGAGAACCTCATCCACGTTTGCGCCTTGCAGCATCATGCGCCTCAACGTATGCCTCAGGAAAGGTTGGTCTGTTCCGGCGTTCCCAGAGCTGGAACCAAGGTTGTTGTCCTACCCCTCCTGGATTTCGACCTCGGCGGGTAGATCGATCTGGGATTCGTCCTTGCTAGGGAGATCCACTCCAGATTCGAGTTGAACCGCAAGATCTGCTTCAGGTTCGGATTTCTCCACTGTCTCCGCAACGGGTGGGGGCTGGGTGGGATTAGGGTTTTCTGAGATCCGGAACTCTGCCGCCTCCGCAGACAAAGGGGACCTAGAGATTTCTTCTGCCTCTATCGTCACCACTGGGGTGGCTAGGACAGGGTCAGGGAAACCGATGTACACAACGATCTCGCCAAAGGACATGATGGTGTAAGCAGTCACAACCTCCCTAGCCGGAATCTAGGTCTTGCCAAGAATGATGAGAGGGACATCACTGGCATAGAGGACGCGACCGACGACGATGGTCTCGTCGATTCCGATTCTTGTAGATTCCACTCGAAATGCAGATCCGAAGCTCACTTGCCCCACGTTGGGCGCCAACTATCGTCGGATTGATGACAAGTACGCCATGAGGGGGTCCTCGAGGCGTGTGGAAGCATGGGGTGTGAGACGTATGGTATTTCGAGACGGTGAGCACACAAGTTTACCCAGGTTCGAATCCACAGGCTTTGGACATATCCAACTCCTGCTAACAATCCAGTAATATGGCAGAGCCGGAATATGGGTTACAAGGGTTTCACCTGTGCGAGTTGAGATTGTAGACTATTGTGAGGGTGCCCTAAAGGCTCTCCCTAGGACGACTTATATAGATATCCGGCCTAGGGTTTACAGGAGAGACCTATCTGGCTACGACTAAGAGTTGGTTACAGAATACATCTTGAACTACAAGTAACACTATGGGCCTATGTCGGTAAGTCATCTGGGCCTTCCCGTAGCCGGACTGGACTCCGTCTCTTCTCTTTGACTGGGTTGCCCGTGAATCAATGCTCTAACCCTAAGTGGGCCACCCTGGTCAGTGAGGTACAATGAGGATACCCGGAAAGTATATCCCCAACATTGATAGATGGGATCATAGTACTTTAACATAGACATGAAAGATATAGTTCTAACAATAAGACATAGCAACTGTGTTGTAACATGAAAAGGTACAAACAAAAGATTCATGAATAACAATGCTTTGAAATACGTTTGTTTGTTTCACATATAGAAAACAAAATAGGAATGGTATTCAGCTTGTCCCTCATGGTGTAGCAAAACATAAATGCATAGGACACCTTCAAAGTTCATAAGGGTGACTACATACAACTAGATTAAGAACAAGCAATATCAAAGTTATGAATCAATCAACAAGCTTTGGGACAATGAACATTATACTAAGAATGACCACTATGCTCTCTCAATAGGTGCATAAAGATAGAAGATGGAGACTCAACATAAAAGTAGAAGAAAGGCCCTTCATAGAAGCAAACAGGGATTCAAGTCTCATAAAGAGCTTCTAGAAATTATGGTACTTATTAGCTTTCATCTCTCATTGCCCCTATCATAAGCATCTTTAGGTGATTAAGGTTAAAGTGAACAAATATGAGGATATGCTTGACAAGTTATAAGCTGAAAATCTCATGCCCCTTGCTTACGAGTACCGTTCCTCATGCTACTCAACTTTAGTCACAGGTAAGTTCTTGTCATTGTAAGTACATGTGTATCATAGAGAACCACCAATAGGGTACCCCTTGCCCCATGATACAAGAGCTTTCCCATATCAACATGACAAGGCAACAGATAATGAGCATCTCAGTGATCTTTTTATTTGCTATTTGCATAGGGTTTTTTATTGAGGATGCTTCACAGATTGCTCACTATGGTTATGCTGCAAGTTTCCACCATGATTAGGCATGGCTTAGAATAGCCGCCCAGGCGTTTCTCTAACACATATACAAACTCCATGAGTTTACAAGCTCCCCTTTTATTTCACACCGCCGGGATCCATAAGCAAAATATCATGATATCAACTAAATAAAGTGCAATGTTGAAAGCGTTCCCCGTGGTAACATGGTTCTGCTAATTCACAACTTACAAAACACAAGCATATACGCAACATAGATGGGCACAATGGTTTAAGTTTATTAAGTGCAAGAAAGTAAAGTGTGTCATCAAGTTCGTGAGAGCTTTAATCACTAATTTTCACATAACAAGTTTAATTTGGAAGGTAGATAAAAAACATGAATATACTTGGAATAGCAATAATGCTAATAGGTAGGTATGGTGGACTCTTTGGAATAACTTGGTTTTATTGTGAGTTGGATGCATGAGTGGAACTCATACTTGGTACATGTGGAGGCTAGCAAAAGACTGGGAGTGACCAACTAAGAGAGCAATAATTGCCATAATCATGCAAAGCGACAAAACATTATTAATTAAAGCATAAAGTGATATTACAAGTCGAAAACTAAATGATCATAGAGGCTATGGTGACTTGGTATAGTCTTAACATGGTGTGAGCATGTGCCAAGTCAACCCAAATAAAGCATCAAAGGAGAATAACACAATATTATGCTTTGATATGCTAAAACAACGCATGATTCTTTCAAGGCACATTTAAGCAATCTCAATTGTTTGTAACAAGTCATGCTACAACAATAATCACTAAGCATGAAGTCATAGCAAAATCAAACATGACATGATAAAGTCTAGGCCACAGTCAAAACAAAACTCCTTTTGTACCACTTATAAGCATGAACTTCCTACTCTTTTCCAACACCAATCGAAAACTAAAGCTAAACGCAGTGCTAGCAAAGGAGAACACTCACAGAACAATAAGAGTGAAAACTAGAGTGTTCTAGGCAATGAATAACGGGGTGTGTCTCTCTCCAAAAGAAGTGTGTTGGGATCCAACCAACTTATTTACGCAAACCAAACAGAAGAAAAGTAAAAAACAAAAACAAAGACGCTCCAAGAACAACACAATTGTGCATGAAACAATAAAAATGAAGTGTTTTGGAAGAAAACCTGAGATTTTTATTGATGAAGAAGGGGATGCCTTGGGCATCCCCAAGCTTTGACACTTGTACTTCTTGAATACTTCTTGAATACTCCTTAAGTTCGCGAACGTTTGCCTGATATCGTCAAGGAGCGTTTTGCTTTCCTTGGTCTTTATAACAACATCATCCACGTATACCTGCACATTTTGACCAATTTGGTCGTGTAGACATTTCTGCATACATCTTTGGTACGTTGCCCCTGCATTACGTAAACCAAATGGCATTGTGCGATAGAAATAAGCCCCATACGAGGTGATAAACGCAGTCTTTATTTGATCACTTGGGTTTAGAGGCATCTGGTGGAAACCAGAATATGCATCAATGAATGACAACAGTTCACACCCAGCAGTAGAATCTATGACTTGGTCTATCCTTGGCAGTGGGAATGGATCTTTCCGACACGCCTTATTCAAGTTCGTGTAATCGATACACATGTGCCAAACCACTGCCACGTTCGGATCATCCTTCTTCTTCTCCACCAGCACCGGATTAGATAGCTAATCCGGGTAAAGTACTTCCATGATAAATCTAGCTGCTAGGAGCTGAGCTATCTCATCTCCGATGACCTTTCTCCTGTCTTCGGCGAAGCGGCGGAGAGGTTGCTTCACCGGCTTTGCTCCGGGTCTCACATTCAAAGAGTGCTCGTCTAACTCCCTCGGAACACCTTGCAAGTCCTGTGTGGACCAAGCAAAGATATCCTGATTCTCATGGAGGAAGTTGACGAGCTCGCTTTCCTATTTATCATTTAACCAATTGTTACGGTACGCTCCAGAACATCTCATCAACAGGTACTTTCTTGGTATCTTTTGTCGCTTGAAATGAGACACTACCATGCGGGTTACTCAGCGCCGACATATATTGCTGCGCTGATTGAGCCAATGCTGCCACCTCCTGGATTTTTCTCTTCTCTTGTGCAATCACGAGTGACTCGTCCAGGTTAGACCCGGCTGACGCACACTCAATGGAATGTCGGCAATCTCCAGCTATGGTAATTACCCCATTTGGCCCAGGCAGCTTCATCTTCAGGTAACGGATGTGGCAACTCGCCATGAACTTGTTCAGGGCTGGCCTGCCGAGCAACGCGTGATATGCGCTCTCCAAATTGACAACTTCAAATTCCAAATTCTCAGTCTGGCAGTTATCTCTCGTGTCGAACAACACGTCAACCCGGACCTTGCCAATGGGTTCATAGGAAATGCCTGGCACAATGCCATGGAAAGTTGTCCTTGTAGCTTGGAGCATGTTCTCCGAGATACCCAACTTGCGCATCGTGTCCACGTACATGATATTAATGCTACTGCCATTGTCAATCAGCACCTTTGAGAACCTCACATTGATGTTTGGCCCAATGAATGTTGGGTCCAACACTAGCGCATACGAACTAGGACTTGGCATAAGCTTGGGATGATCTTTGATGCTCCAGGTAATTTCCTGATCCGACCAAGGCATATACCTTGTCGCCGCTGGCATTACCGCATTTACTTCCATGTGTCGGTGCTGCAAGCTCTTTCTATCTGTCTCTTCTGTGGTGAACACGCAGTAGCTCTGATGATGCTCTCTATAGTAATTTCTCCCCTCATTTCTGGGGTACCTCTAATCTGGCTGATGTTGGTTTTCTACCTGGTGCACTACATCTCTTCTTTCATGGTTTTCATACCTCGGCGGAGGGGGAGGCAACATTAACTATTGCGTGTTCGCTCTGGAGAGCAATTGTTGTCGGAGTAACTCCTGCCAAGGTTGATCATTCCGAGGTGCCTGAGCATTCCCCGAACCACATTGTTCTATTTTCCGCATCCACTCACACTGCCTGGTTGTGTGACCCGCTGGGTTACTCGGATTTGGCGTGTGAAATTTACACGGCTGATCTAGCATTGCCTCATAAGTATACCTCGGACGGTCCTTCTTTTCTTGCCACTGTTTCTTCTGCTCTGGCGTCCAAGTTTTCTTGCCATCATTTCTTGGACTCCATTGTTGTCCTCTAGTTTTCTTACGTTGGTTGCTTCCTGCACCGGGTTGATCTTGATTCACAGTTGCAACTTGTTGCGAACTGTACCGGTAATCCGGTCTATCATCCCTTCTTTTACCCCGGCAATCATTCCTCTGGGATGATCCGGCCCCGTCTCGCTGATAGCCCTCCTCGCTTGACTCGTTTGACATGAGCCTAGGCTGAGTCGGATCACCCAACGCGTACGAATCAACAATCCGGATTGTTTCTGTCAATGTAGTTGGCATATCCCTTTGCAACCTTTGCCATAGCATGCTCGCATACCTGCAACCTTGCGCAAACCAAGCTATGGCCTGTGACTCAATTACACCCTCACATGAATTTCGTACTGTGCACCAGCGGGTTAGGAATTCCCGGTCTATCTCATTCGGTCTCTGCTTGCACATTGCTAGGGTCTACGGTCTGTTGGGCCTCTAATACGTGCTTGAGAAATTACTAACAAACATTTCCTCAAAATCAATCCAACAGTTAATACTTCCGGGCGGTAGATTGTTTAGCCATACCCTCGCTGGCCCCTCTAGCATCTGAGGTACATATCTCATAGCCCATCTCAAGTTGCCTGTAGCAATTTTTACTACAGTTGCATAGTTAATCAACCAATCCTCTGGCTTGGTGCTGCCGTCATATGTCTTAGTGCCTCTAGGTAACTGGAAGTTAGGTACTAGAGGCTCCTTCATGATCCGGGGCCCAAAACACGCTGGACCCGGAGGACCTTGACACTCAGTTTGCTCTGACCTATAAAGCCGATCCAGTTTTAACCTGGCGTCGTCAGGCATCAAATTCCTGCTTCCCAATCTTGACCCTATCACGTGATAGTCCGGCCTGGGATACCCAGGGTTCACCATCTCCGAGTCACCATCATTATATCTATCTTGCTCTTGTGGAGCTGCTCTCTATTGCATACCTTGGCCGGCACTGCGCTCTTGTCGTGGTATATTCCGCTACTGCGGTTGCCCTGCACCTGCCGAATTGCGCTGTCCGGCATTGTCGTTCATAGCGTTCCCCTAACTAGCATTGCATTGGTCGTGGTTACCTCGGCCAGCTTCACCTCGGCTCACACTTCGTCGATCCTCATTTCTCTGCACTGCCTTTCCTTTCCCTGCCCTTGCCAGGTCATATGGGACTATCTGTTTGTTCCTCCTGGCCGAGGTTACTACCTCTTCTCTCCTAGGACCACCATGAGGAGACGATGCAGCTCCAGTGGATTTCTCCGGGTTGCCTACCGCCGAATGAACGATCTTGGAGGCCCCAGCTCTTTCCGGGTTTGTCCTGAGCAACTCCTCATTCTGCCTGTTTGCGATCCGAACTAACTCCTTGACCCTTTCCTGTTGTCTCTGACGGGCTTCACCTGTCAAACCCGCTAACTCGGACGCAGCTACATCTGCTGCTCTGAGGTTCTTTGCCAGGGTACTATACTTCGGCAGCCCCAAAGACAGATAGTTCTCTGACTCCTCAATTCTAGTATCACCCTCTTTGTTCATTTCACTCATGAGGTTTCTTCCCTTCACTTTTATAGCATCTACCTTATTTGCCTTTGCATACTCACGCAGCGTCATGTTCAATGACTGCTGAGCCGCGGCTATCTTTTTCGCACCCTCTAGTATTTTCTGCCTAGTCTCCTCTAACTCGGCCTGTGCCTGAGCCGGATCTACTACTACAGCTACGGGGCTTGCCAAGCTATCTATTGCCTGCTGCAGCACATTCTCTGTCCTCTCTAGCAGAGGACCTCTACTTTTCATCGGTGCCTTGGGTGTTACCTCCGGATCTGGTGCTGGATCCTTGCTCGCGCCAGCGCCTGGCGCAGTCATCATCACCTCGGCATGGTTAGGGGAGCGAGTGATACGCGCCCCGCGAGCCGCACTAAGGGGTGGATCGCCTCCCTCGATGACATGCCGCGGGTGAACGCACGACACATCGACATCGACGTAGATCTTGTGCGCGCCAAGCTTGACGGAGAGGCCGTTGCACGGGAGGGGTCGCTTGGGGAAGCAGCCAACGTTGTCGCTGACGAAGTTCAGCGCTCCAAATCGCTGAACAAGCCCGGAGACGATGTGTTTGCCGGTGCCGATGAGGTTTCCTATCCGGATCTTCACCCCTGCTGGTGCCGCTAGCCCCACGGTGGGCGCCAACTGTCGTGGTGGTGTCACAGTAGATGCCATGGATAGGCTAAAGGTGGGGACTAAATGCACTAGAGGAATCCAGGGAGGGATAGCGTGGTGATTCCACACAAAGTTGCTTTGTATTCAATGAGATTCTAAGGTTACAAGTGCTCCTTGAGCTGTATTGGGGAGAGGAGGAAGAAGGAACTCTCTTACTCTCACCACTAGCTAGCTCTCAGGAACCTAGAATTGAACAAGTCAAGACCAACCCCCTCTACAGAGGCCCTAACCCTCCTTATATAGGGGTGGCTAGGTCTCCAACTAGGGCATACGTAGAGGCATATTCCAAGGAATATGCCTCTTCCCAAAATAGCAAACCGACCGGGTCACTTTTCCCCGCCGTAAGCCATGCAGAGGCTACGTGAGCCTCTGCGGCGCCAACGTCATCCGACACTGGCAACGTCACCCTTGTCGGCCACGCCTCGGTGGTCCTAGCCTCTGTCCACTTCGCTCATGCTCTGCGTACAGTGACCTCCTTTTGACCAGCGAGATACCTTCCTTCTCTTGCAAGCCTGATATAACCCGGATCATGCCTGGTTAATCCAGCCACACCTGTACCTGCATACAAGTTAGATATATCCTGCCGACATACGACATAAGTCGGCTGAGACCCAGTTAGGTGGGCATCCCCTAGTCCAGGTTACTCCGTGATTCGGCCTGCCTTGAGGTGACTCGGCCAGCACTTGCTTTGACCTTGCCGTACCCTGGCTAACTCGGCCTTTATACCCCGACGTGACCCTACCTAGGGGTATCACCCAACAGTGTCATGGGTGGCATCCCCAAGCTTGAGCTTTTGTTCATAATTCATCTTATCACATTATTCTTCCCCTACACTTGAAATTTTTCCTTCATACAAAACTTCACACAATCCTCATTAGCAACATTAGTGTATTCAAGATAATAGATCCTTTGGTTTAGTTTCGACACAAGTAAAACTTCCATTGAAACACAAGCTACTATAGCAATTCCTTCTAAAAGCTCAATTGATCAAAGAGAACTCATAGAGAAAGAGATTAAGAGGAAAATGCAAATAATGGCAGAAATCTATCAAAACAGACCAGCAGGTAAAGACCGATTTTTTCGAAAATCTTTTGTTGCTCAAATCGAAAAGTGCAAAACTAACGAAAGTTAGAAAACAACCTAGGCAGAAGCACAAAACATTACAGCTCAATCCGATGTACAGAGATTTTTCACGAATGTTTATAGTGAAGCACAAAATCTGTTTCGGGGCAGCAACTTTCCCAAATCTTACTTCTCTCTCATTCGAGGTGATTCTTGGCACAAAAACCACTCAAAAAGGATAAGGAGAGGTTATTACAGAATTAATAACTTCCAAGACTCAAAAAAGGAAAAACGTACTAAATAAAAAATTTGGGTTATCTCCCAATAAGTGCTTTTCTTTAACGCCTTTGAGCTAGGCTTAGTAATTTGAGAAGATGCTCACATAAGAAATATGAATTGAAACCAAAGAGAGCATCATGAAGCAAATATGGAACAAATTTAAGTCTAACCCACTTCCTATGAAAAATAATCTTGTAAAGAAACAAGTCATGAAAGCACAAAGCAACAAGCATAGGAAAGTAAAATAAGTGCAACTTCAAAATTTTCAACATAAAGAGGGGAAACTTAATATTGTTGAGTTGCATAAAACCATGTTTCCCTCTCTAATAATAACTTTTAGTAGCATCATGAATAAAATGAACAATATAACTATCACATAAAACATTCTTATCATGAGCCACATGCCTAAAATAATTATTACTCTCCCTATAAGCATAGTCATTCTTATTAATCGTAGTGGGAGCAAATTCAACAAAATAGCTATCATTATTATTCTCATGACCATAATCATCAAATATAGGAGGAATATTTTAATCATAATTAATTTTCTCCTTAATAGTAGGTGGACTAAAAATATCATATTCATCATTGTAATCATCATATATTGGAGGTATAGTATCATCAAAGTATTTTCTCCTCCATTCTTGGGGGACTAAACATATCATGGTCATCAAAACCAGCTTCCCCAAGCTTAGACTTTTCCATAGCATTAGCAATAATGGTGTTCAAAGAATTCATACTAGTAACATTGCTATTAGCATGCAAATAAACCTGCATAGGTTTTTTAATTTTCACTTCAAACACTTCATGTCCTAACTCAAGATAAATACTATAAAGCTCTCTAATTTTGTTGTTGTTTTCCATTAAGCCTAGCTAGTGAAAATAAAAACAAGAAACAAAAACATATAATTGCAGAGTCTAAACGAAATAACTTCAAGCACTCACACACCAGCAACAGTACTAAAATATAGCTTAGTAGCCAGAGGATGTGAGTACCTTTTACCTTACCTCCTCGACAACGGCGCTAGAAAATATCTTGATGTCTACGCGTGCCTCTATTCTTGTTGACAGTGTTGGGCCTGCAAGTGCAGAGGTTTGTAGAACAGCAACAAGTTTCCCTTAACTGGATCACCCAAGGTTTATCGAACTCAGGGAGGAAGTGGTCAAAGGTATCCCTCTCAAGCAATCCTGCAATCAAGATACAAGAAGTCTCTTGTGTCCCCAACACACCCAATACACTTGTCAGGTGTATAGGTGCACTAGTTCAGCAAAGAGATAGTGAAATACAAGTAATATGGACGATTATAAGTGGTAATTGCAATCTGAAATAAGAGTGATAGCAAGCAAACATGTAATAGGACTGATTTTAAACGGTGTTTAAATGCTTAGAAACAAGGCATAGGGATCATACTTCACTAGTGGACACTCTCATATAAATATCTTCTCTTCATTATGCTACCCTGAACTACTCTCATGTTGGACGATGTAGGGCTATAACATCACACCTTAAAGTTCGCATTCCTCATCTGGATAACCCCTCACTGTCACCTTGAGGGCTAGATGGTTCCAACAAACACCACAATCTCATAGAGACATCCAACTCAAATTATACTCATGATAAGTATTTATGTAACCTTAGCCAAAGTGACACACGGTCTGCACACTGTCAACTCCACACACGTGGGGATAGGCAGAGATTCATTAAACAACTTGAGTATCAGAATAGATCTATAGATTACAAAGCTCATGATCTCATAAGATCATGCGTAGAGAGAGGGAGATGAACACATAGCTACCGGTAGAGCCCTTAGCGTCGAGAGAGAACTACTCCCTCCTCATCATGGGAGTCAGCAATGGCGAGGGAGATGGCGGTGGAGTCAATGGAGATGGCTCCGGGGGCACTTTCCCGTCCCGGCAGGGTGCCGGAACAGAGACTTCCGTCCCCCGAATCTCCTATTCGGTGGCGGCCGTGCTGCGGAACTTTTAATGGAATTATGATCTTGTCTCTAGGGTTTTCCTCCCGGGAGGCTTTTATAGGCGAAAGGGCAAGGTCGATGGAGGTCCGAGGGGCCCACACTACCTGGTGGCGTGGCCAGGGGGTACACACGCCACCATAGGGTGTGGCCAGCCCCTGGCCCTCCTTCGACTGCCCTCCAGACTCCGTGTTCCTTCTGGTAAAATATTTACTTTGGCTTTTGTCCCGTACAATTCTGAGAATATTTTCTTACTAGCTTTTCTGATACCAAAAACAGCAGAAAACAGGCAACAAACACTGTGGCATCTTGTTAATAGGTTAGTTCTAGAATTTGTATAAAAATACCCCAAAGTGTGGACAAAACATAAGAAAGTAGATACTAAACAAGCATGGAACATCAAAAATTATAGATAGGTTTACAACGTATCATGCATTCATTGTGTTCAATACTATCAATGGAATCTTCTAGATGCTAGAATGGAAAAGAAGATCCAATGGCTAGAAATATTGGGATTCGCGAGTCTTGATCCAATGGTCAACATTCAAAGTTATCCATACACTATATATTGGTAAGATAAGATAAGATAAGATCATGTAGAAGTCAACGATTATTAGTTACGAGGGAGGATATTCTAGTCTGATGAAGAAGTGTGTTTTGAGGTTTGTGCATAGCATTCATTATGCTGAAGACTATCAATAGAATCTTCTAGATGCTAGAATGGAAAAGAAGACCCAACGACTAGAAATGCAGGGATTCGCGAGTCTTGATCCAACGGTCAACATTCAAAGTTATCCGTACACTATATAGTGGTTTGTAATGAAGACTATCAATAGAATCTTCAAGATGCTAGAATGGAAAAGAAGATCCAACGATTGGGAATGTTGGGATTCGCGAGTCTTGATCCAATGGTCAATATTCAAAGTTGTTTGTACACTATATAATGGTAAGATCATGTAGAAGTCAACGATTATTAGCTACTAGTAAGTTGCACGTGATACTCAGATAGTAGACGTATGACATATCATCACTATATACAATTATAATTGGTAAAGCAAACAAAAATATAATTTTGATCAACATCTATAAAGTATGGGTGTACATTTGGTCCTTGTACTTTGTATTATGATGTAGAAGTCAAATATTATTAGCTACCTAACACATGAATTTTTTTATAACATGGTCTAGAGAAACAAGGGAGAAGCTTCTAGTATGATGGAGAAGTGTGTTTCGAGGTTTGTGCATAGCATTCATTATGCCGAAGACTATCAATAGAATCTTCTAGATGCTAGAATGGAAAAAAAGATCCAACGGCTAGAAATGCAGGGATTCGCGAGTCTTGATCCAACAGTCAACACTGAAAGTTATTCGTACACTATATAGTGGTAAGATAAGATACTAGTAAGTTGCACGTGTCCTGCACATGAGGCTCAGATAATAGACGTCTGGCATATAATCACTATATAAAATTATAATAGGTAAAGTGGAAAAACATAAATTTGATCAACATCTATAAAGTATGGGTGTATATTTGGTTCTTCTACTTTGTATCATCATGTGTAGAAGTCAAAGATTATTAGCTGCCTCAAACTTGAAATTTTTGGTAACATGGTCTAGAGAAATGAAGGAGAAGATTCTAGTATGATGGAGAAGTGTGTTTTGAGAGGTTTATGCATAGTGCATGCATTGTGTTCAAGACTATCAATAGAATCTTCTAGATGCTAGAATGGAAAAGAAGATCCAATGGCTGGAAATGTTCGAATTCGCGAGTCTCGATCCAACGGCCAATATTCAAAGTTATTTGTACACTATATAGTGGTAAGATAATATGTCTAAAAACATGGCTTGTGGCATTCAGATCCATTACTCTTTAGACTGTCTTTACAGAAAGGAACAATCTCGTCATCACTCAGAAAATTAAGAATGATATTTCCTGATATTTGGAAACTAACATCGACAACATTGTTTACTACAAGAAGATGCACCCGTCTACCTCCAAAAAGACAGTTAATTCAAGAGAAACATATCGCATTTACTTGTAGCTCAAGTTTGATCTAATTTCGTTAAATTGTCAAGAAACAAAATCTTAGCAACAAGTTGAACTTGTTGTAAAAACTATCGGTGGTGGTTTGTGATATATTAAATCAGCCCCCAATGGTTACCTCCAAAAAACTTAAATCTTTCAATGCAACCTACAATTTACTTGTGGTTCAAGATTGACCTAATTTCAATAAATGGACATAAAATCAATTTCAAGTGGGCAAAGTTAGCTATAGGAATAAGTTTGAAAACTCATAAAACACGGGAATCATAAGTACAACATGAGGGTCCACTATATATGTCTGAAAGCTTGGCTTGTGGTGTTCAGGTCCATATCCTTCAGACTTTGTTTATGAGAATGAACAATAATTTCATCATCACTCAGAAAATTGAGAATGTTCTTTCCTGATAGTTGGAAACTCACACTTGTGGTACTGATTACTACAAGAAGATGCATCCATCTACATCCAGAGAGACATTTAATTAAATAAAAATCTACCGCGCTTACTTGTAGCTCAAGTTTGAGCTAATTGTCAAGATGCAAAATCTTAATTACAAAGGAGTTAAAACCTATTGTCAAAACTCTCGGTTGGTTTCTGATATATTAACTGAGCCCCCAATGGGTACACCTCCAAAAGTTTTTTGTAATTCTTTAGAAGCAACCTACAATAATTTAGTTGTTGTAGTTCAAGTTTGACGAAATTTCGATAAATATAGACATGAAGTCATTCAAGTGGGGCAAAGTTAATTAGCTATATAGGGAGTTTGAAAACTCATAAAACATGGTAATCGTAAGTAAAACACGTTGGTCCACTTAATATGTCTAAAAGCTTGCCTTATGGCATTGAGATCCATATTCTTCTGACTTTCTTTACATAAAAGAACCATCTCGTCATCACTCAGAAAACTGAGGATTTTCTTTCTTTATAGTTAGAAACTCACACCGACGATATTGTTTACTAGAAGAAGATGCACCCATCTACCTACAAAAATACATTCAATTCAAGAGCAATCTATCATGCTTACTTGTAGCTCAAGTTTGATCTAATTTCGTTAAATCGACAAGAAGTCACTGAAGTTGGCAAAGTTTGCTAGGAAGCTTGAAAAATCCTAGTACTAAATACTTGGGCATTACGTATAAGAAACCATTGCTCTAGTTTGTGTGATAATTGGGGTGGTTGCATTTTATTTTAACTATGGTAGGTCTCATAGGAGAGAGGTGCTTGAGAGTTAACACGGTCGATGGAAGTACAACTTACATCAAGGACCTCATAAAAAATGAAAATTGCATCCAAGTCCATCCATTTAACACAATGACCCTAAAACAGAATAATGAAGTGTGTGTGTTTTGTGTTTTGTGCATACTAGCATTCATCGTGCTAAAGACTATCAATAGAATCTTTCTCGATGCTAAGGGAAAATAGAACATCTAATGGTTAACAATGTTTGGATTTGCCAGTCTTGATCCAGCGGTCAATGTTCAAAGTTAATTTGTACACTATACAATGGTGGTATGATATTGTAAGAGATAAGAAAAGATAAAGATAAGAAGTACCGCGAATGCCTGATCTAATTGTTGGTCTCATAGGAACGAGGTGCTTGAGAGTTAAGACTGTTAGTGGAAGTACAAGTTACATCAAGGACCTCATAAAAATGAAAATTGCATCCAAGTCCATGCATGCATTTAGCACAAGGACCCTGAAACTGAGCAATGAAGTGTGTGTTTTGAGGTTTGCGCATACTAGCATCCATTGTGCTAAAGACTATCGGTAGAATCTTTCCAGATGCTAATAATGGAAAAGAAGATCCAACGGTGAGCAAAGTTCTGATTTTCCAGTCTTGATCCAACGATCAATGTTCAAAATGGGTTCAAAATGGCCTTCCCTCCCGACGTTTGGCCGATCTTTTGAATAACCTCCCCTCCCGATGTTTGGGAAGCCAGTGAAAATTTCAAAAATCGGAACACTTTGAATTTTTGTGCCGCCAAGGACCAAAGTGGTTTCCTTCCTATGTACTCCTCATCCCTACTCCACACCAACACGCGGCTGTCGAACATGCTAGAGACACAGAGACGCCGTACCAAGGCACACGTGCGCAGCGCCACACTGTGGACGAGGGGAGAGAGATCGGCCGGACCGGTGCACGAGGGGAAAGGGGAGGAGAGATGGAGCATAGGGAAGGAGAGAGAAAACACACAATTTGTTTAGCATGCATAGGTCCTGAAATTTACTACTAGTAGAGTGTACACTATAAGGCTAGAAAACTAAGTTAATGTTTTAAATCACTTAAGTGGGAAACTAGTTTTCATATTCACGACCCTGTTGTGGTCAAGTCAAAATTACAGTTCATTTCACAAGTCATTTGGAAAACATATGACGACGGAACAGTATGGCCACTCCAACTATCCATGACCAAGGACGCGGCTATTCGAATAGTTTGACACTCTGTAGAGGTGGTACACTTTCACCACAAAATTCGATACATCCGTGAGGGATAACCCTGAATCATCATACTTAGTATGCGTATAATCAATCATAACCTTTCAATTTGACACTCTAGTACAGGCACCTCCCCTATGAGCTTGCCCTCCCAACGATGACCATCTGCCATCCTGGGTACTACATAGGTGGACATCATCAAGAGGTAGCCTCAGCTCAAACCTCTTCCACGAGGGAACCCATACTAATGCATATAAACTTCCGACTAAGCCCTACCCAATTCAGGTATTGTGGTTGTATGGTAAAATTGGAATGGTATCGCATTCGAACCCAACCATCAGTTTTTATAAAGGGCTAAGGCTCATGCCTCAACATTTTCATCATCAAATCCTTTGGTGTTTCTCAACACATGTCAAAACATTTCAATATAATGAATCATCATTCCAAGGTTTTCATAATAATTTTCACCAAGTATTCCCATCTAAAGTGATCAACTTTTATGCTTATCACTAGCCACTGAGGTTAAGAGTGTTCACTAATGAGGGGTGCTAATCTTCAATCTCATGCCATAGAATGACACCTAAGTATAGGCCTAGTTTTATACTCTTTATGCTATCTATACTATTTTTCCACTACTCACAAAGCACTAACTAAAAGTAAAGAACTTTGGTAAAGTAAAAGAATAAAGCTTGCAAGTAAAACTTGGGATTGGTATAATCAAAGGTATATAACCAAAGCATGCCTAATGCATCTTGCTTAAGTTATCAAGGGGGAAAGTGTTAACTTGCATAGTTCTAGCTTGCAAGTAGTGATGGATTGCATAAGTAGAATACTTGCAAGTGTTAGGTTTCCTTGAGTAGAACAGTGGTTGAAGATTTCTTCTTCTTCTTCTTGGTAGTACTCCTCCTCCTCGTAGCTTGCGTCGGTACTATCGTCTATAAATGAATACGGGGTACACAATCACCAAACAATACTTAACTAAGTCTATTTAGCACACTAAGGTTCACACTTAATGATCTAGCATCATCACAATCATCACATGGATTAAAGACTTAATCTTGTTTATCTTATTTTAGAAAAGTAATTTCTACTCATTGAAATTAATTAAGATTTAATATTCTATAATTAAAATATGGGATCATATGGGAACATGTCATCACCACATATTCTAATACATGGGAATGTGATTTAAAGTGTTGGTCATATTTTATTAAAGTTTAAGAATATCATTTAATAGATTTAAAGTGACTAGAAATGCCTATATATCATTATTTTGGTACCAGTCCAAAGTCACTACATGCAAATCTAAATATTTTTACATATTCAGATAGACCTTATCAAATGTGATTTTTGGGAGTTGGAATCAACTCAAAAGCATTTATGGTTGATTTTTGAAAAATGTTTGAAGTTGAAAAAGTCTCTATCTTGTTATTTTTGGTATAGGCGATCTCTAACTCCAAATGATTTAAATCCAACAGGCTTGGATAGATAATTTAAATACCTTTCCAACAAAATTGGAATCATGCAATTTGATTTAGTGAATCTCTCTGAATTGATTTTTGAATCTACTGACAGAATCTGGTTTTAACTAAATTGGAAAATACTTATTTGAATCACTAGGCTACACGCGGGCTGCTGACAGAGGGGTTCACTCGTCAGCGACTTAATCTACCCGAAACAATATCTGCGAATCTGGGTCGTGTGATCAGAATCTAATCTAATGGCCGTGGTTCATCGTTGACAAAGAATAGATCTGACGAGGAATCAAACCTAACGCGGCGGTGGGGGTATGCGAGGCTCACCTAGGCTCCAGCTAGGGTCGGCGATGGGGGCGAACCGTGTTGTCATGGACGGCGGTTCGAACGGTGGTCACGACAGGTCCTGGGGCGGCTCCAATCGACGAGGCCCTTCTCCTCCTGCAGCGGCGAGCTCCGGCCAAATTCCGGCAAGGGAGAGCTCGCCTTGCTCCAGGGAAGGGTGAGAGAGTGTCTGTGAGGAGTGGGGAGTGTGTTGGTGTGGAGAATGGAGGCAGTGGGGGTCTCTATTTATACCACGACGAGGGGGCTGAGCGGCATGGGCTCGGGCTCGTCGGTGACGATGGTACAAGCAGCAAGCGGCGCGGCTGAGGGTAGGGGATGATACAGTGTTCCCTGGCGATCATCACGGAAGTAATGGCACGGCACAGGGCGGCTTGGAACGGTCGAGCGCGTGCAATTCTCTGTGCGGGAGCAGCGGTGTTTGCGATGGCGCACAGGAGCTACGGGTCGCACGGTGGCGAATGGGGGTGACATGGGTATGCCCAATAGGCACTCGACTACAGCCTACCTGGTGTGGCTCGACGGAAGGTCCACTTGACGAATTGCCAAGGTCCATGACGCCTATGACGGTTCGAGTGGTATGAAGCCCATATGGACACGGACTCCCAGACGCACAAGACAAGGAAGTCTCAATACTAGAGTTTGAATCTAACTTGTAACCAACTCGTATTGGTACCTGAGACCTAGCCTCCCCATATATAAACACTAGGAGGGTCCAACGAGAAGGCAATCTTTCAATCACAACTCCCACAATACACAATAGATCTAGACATACGCCAGATCCAATATGTGCAACACCGCCATCGGCGACCTTGTAATCCTTCGGATCATTATCAATCAAGAGCAGACAAGCAAGAGTAGGGTCCTCTACGAGGCCTGAACCTGGGTAAACCTTGCATCCCTGTGTGCTTGTTTGCTAGCCGATCGAGACATCCAGCATTCCCTCCTTCTCCAAAACCCAAGTCCATAACAATGGGAATTGATGAGTTAAACCCTCGTCAATTGGCGCCATCTGTGGGAACTGGGAGCGCTGATGTTGTGATTTCGACGCCTCCATCACCTGTGATCTACAATTTGTCGACTTCCGGCAAGAAGATCTACTTTAGATCCCTCATCATCAACGACGATCAAATCACATCGGGTCGATTTGTCTTCATCGAAGCACTGAACATCTTCACCAACAATAGGCTGTGATTTCATTCCCGGAAAAGTCAGATCTCCTACACGGTTTTCAACGACAATGTTGGCAAGCTTAGTCATCACGATCTGGTCTTACGTTGGATAAGTGGATCAACAATAATCTACGGCGAAAAGCTTACATATCATGGAGGTCACTACAAAAGAACCAGGTCGCCTGACCAAAGCTTGTTCAATGCGAAGCCAAGACAAGAATAGGCCAAGGTTAGATGGGTCTCTGAATCGTCCATCGAAACATGAGAATTTTTAGTTCACGTAATATAGCTCAAGCACCCACGAGATCATGGTGAGTCAGTGCACATGAGGCAGGGGCGAGGCGCGATCTGTGCGAGCTGGTCAGCTACAGCGCGCTGTCGTGCTCTTGGCATGGCGCAGAGAGGCCAGGCGCGGCGTCGCTAGGGTGGTCCAGGGCCAGGCTGGGGTCGTGTCTTGGACATGGGATGGCGGTAGACTGTGGTGTGTCTGGTGCGCGTCGTGGGTGAGGGCGGCGTTGTCCACTGTCGGCCGGCGACGACCACTTTCGGGCGGCGCTGCACTGTGCACAACGGCTTAGGGGGGAGTTGGTCTAGTGATGGCTAGACACTAGGGGATACAAGGGAGATAAGAGAGAGATAAGAGGGGAGACAAGGGAGATAAGAGTTGATCTAGGATTACTGCTCAGACAGTGAAGTTAAGTAGATGATTATTTAGTGTAAACAAGGTGTTTGATGAAATGGCCGCAAGAATTTTAGTTTGAAATTTTCAAATGAAATTTGGTGAGTGATTTGATATTAATCTTGAGTGTCTATGATTGCTTGGGTTTGCCAAGGGGAATTGGTTTAGATGGTTTTTGCAAAATGGTGATCTTAGTACATACACTTGATTCAAATTTCAAATGTCCTTTAAATAGATTTGAAAATAGTTTTGGTGAGTTTGTAAAGTTTGCTAGTATTCACTTTTACTTTGTCTAGCAAGGGGTGAAAAGAAGTGGAATTGTTTATGTTAGAATTTCTCTTCTAGGAACACTCAAAGTGGCCTAGTGGTTAACTTTGGTCAAAATGACCATTTGGTTATTTAATTCATATTTGATTTATTTTCTTTGGATTTTGTTTGTAATTGGCCTAGATGATGTAGCATTCACCTTTAAACACTTTTTCATCATTTTTAGCAATCAAACATGGCAATTTCAATCAATCCTACACTGATGCAAATCACACATGCATTCATATAGATTTTTGGAATAAAAGTTTTTGTTAACCCTAAATTTGGGTGATTAGAACTTGATAATCTTGATTAGGGTTTTGGGGTGTTACATTATTCCAAAGAGTCCACCATGCCTACCTATTAGCATTTTCTATTCCAAGTATATTCATGTTTTTATCTACCTTCTGAATTAAACTTGTTATGTGAAAATTAGTGATTAAAGCTCTCACGAACTTGATGGCACACTTTACTTTCTTGCACTTAATAAACTTGAACCATTGTGCCCATCTATGTTGCGTATATGCTTGCATTTTGTAAGTTGTGAATTAGCAGAACTATGTTATCATGGGGAACGCTTTCAACGTTGCACTTTATTTAGTTGATATCATGTTCTTTTCCTGCAGCGTAACCATAGTGAGCAATCTATGTAGCATCCTATATATAAAAAACCTATGCAAATAGGAAAGAAAAAAAGAAAAAAAATAAAAAAAGCCTATGCAAATACGAAATAAAAGGATTGCTGAGATGCTCATTGTCTGCTTGCCTTGTCATTTTGATATGGGGGATCTTCCGTATCATCGGGCAAGGGGTACCCCGTTGGCGGTTCTCTATGATACACATGTACTTACAATGACAAGAACTTACCTATGACTAAAGTTGAGTAGCATGAGGTTCGGTACTTGTAAGTAAGGGGCATGAGATTATCAGCTTATAACTTGTCAAGCATATCCTCATATTTGTTCACTTTAATCTTAATCACCTAAATATGCTTATGATAGGGGCAATGAGAGCTAAAAGTTAATAAGTACCATAATTTTTGGAAGTTCTTTATGAGACTTGAATCCCTACTTCCTTCTATGAAGGGCCTTTCTTTTACCTTTATGTTGAGTCTCCATCTTCTATCTTTATGCACCTATTGAGAGAGCATAGTGGTCATTCTTAGTTTAATGTGCATTGTCCCAGAACTTGTTGATTGATTCATAACTTTGATATTGCTTGCCCTTAAACTATTTGTATCTAGTCACCCTTATGAACTTTGAAGGTGTCCTATGCATTTATGTTTTCCTACACTATGAGGGACAAGATGAATACCATTCTCATTATGTTTTCTATATGGGAAACAAACAAACGTCTTTCAAAGCATTGATATTCATGAATCTTTTGTTTGCACCTTTTCATGTTACAACATAGTTGCTATGTCTATAACTATATCTTTCATGTCTATGTTAGAGTACTATGATCCCAGCCATCAATGTTTTACAAATACCTTGATCAAGATTGTGATGGTGCATGTCACCTCAAAAATTATTCTTTTTTATCACTTACCTACTCAGATGAGCAGGAGTTAAGCTTGGGGATGTTGATACGTCGTAAACGTATCTATAATTTTTGATGTTCCATGCTTGTTTTATATCTACTTTCTTATGTTTTGTCCACACTTTGAGGTATTTTTATACATTTTCTGGAGCTAACCTATTAACAAGATGCCACAGTGCCAGTTGCCTGTTTTCTGATGTTTTTGGTTTTAGAAAAGCTAGTAAGGAAATATTCTCGGAATTGGATGGGACAAAAGCCAAATTCAATATCTTACTAGAAGGGACACGGAGTCCGGAGGATAGCCGAAGGAGGGCCAGGGGCTGGCCACACCCTATGGTGGGGCGAGTACCCCCTGGCCATGCCACCAGGTGGTGTGGGCCCCTCGGGCCTCCACCGACCTTGCCCTTTCGCCTATATAAGCCTCCTGGGACAAAAACCCTAGATACAAGATCAGAATTCCACGAAAAGTTCCGCAACGCCGCTGCCACCGAAGAGGAGATTCGGGGGACAGAAGTCTCTGTTCTGGCATACTGCAGGGACGGGGAAGTGCCCCCGGAGCCATCTCCATTGACTCCACCATCATCTCCATCGCTGTTGCTGACTTCCATGATGAGGAGGGAGCAGTTCTCTCTCTCGAGGCTAAGAGCTCTACCGATAGCTATGTGTTCATCTCTCTCTATGTGTGATCTTATGAGCATGAGCTTTGTAATCTATAGATCTATTCTGCTACTCAATTGCTTAAATTAATCTCTGCTTATCCCCATGTGTGTGAAGTTGACAGTGTGCACACCGTGTGGCACTTTGGATAGGTTACATAAATACTTATCATGAGTATAATTTGAGTTGGATGTCTCTATGAGATTGTGGTGTTTGTTGGAACCATCTAGTGCTCAAGGTGATGGTGAGGGGTTATCTAGATGGGAATGCGAACTTTAAGGTGTGCTGTTATAGCCCTACATCCTCCAACCGGAGAGTAGTTCAGGGTAGCATCATGAAGAGAAGATATTTATATGAGAGTATCCACTAGTGAAAGTATGATCCCTAGGCCTTGTTTCTAAGCATTGAAACACCATTTATAATAAGTCTTGTTGCATGTTTGCTTGCTGCCATTCTTATTTCAGATTGCAATTACCACTTATAATCATCCATATTACTTGTATTTCACTATCTCTTCGTCAAACTAGTGCACCTATACACCTGACAAGTGTATTGGGTGTGTTGGGTACACAAGAGACTTCTTTTATCTTGATTGCTGGGTTGCTTGAGAGGGATACCTTTGACCACTTCCTCCCTGAGTTCGATAAACCTTGGGTGATCCACTTAAGGGAAACTTGTTGCTGTTCTACAAACCTCTGCACTTGGAGGCCCAACACTGTCTACAAGAATAGAAGCGTGCGTAGACATCAGTGTGTTATGTTCCTAAACCACATGGATCCACCAGATTCATTGCATGTGCTTGGGCAGCCATACCACACGACGGAGGGGCTCTGCGAGTGCGAGGAAGATGCTACTACGGGTCTCGATGTCGCCAGTGAGAGATGCATGGTTCTGGTGGCCTGCACTTGTGACAATTTGGGCAATGTGGGCATCGCGTTCACGGAGCCATGCGAGGGTTACGCATGCGTCTTCTGTTGCATGGACAACATGCACATCATTGATGGTGCTATGCGATGACCATGCTTCATGGGTGACGTGGTCGCTCCCTGAGCTCTCGGTTCTCATTGATGGAGCAGGTGGAGGAGGCGCTCCGTAAGCTACTTCTCCTTCTCGAGATTTGGGTGAAGCCGAGGCCGGGTTGGTCCATGAGATTCCCATGAGCACGGCGAGGCGTGCGTGCCACTCTTCTTGTGCAGCTTCCACAGGCGGGTAGCGGAGAAGTTCTCTCGCTACGAGCCGCACAGCCCCCGATGCATGTGAAAGAGCATGTGTTCCCCCATGTGTGGTTTTGGTAATTAATGAAAATCTTTATGGACTTATGTTTGTGTTGAGTTTTACTTGTAGGATTTGTGCATAGGCAATGCTTGAACCATATGTTGGCTTCAAGGTTTAAAGAAGAAGAAAGTGAATAAGATCAAGTGTTGACCAAGGTTTCAAGAGTGAAACGGAGATTGGTCAAGTGACAGTTGGGCCTATAGAAAGTGTTTCTTGTAGAATAAGTGTCGTGGGAATGGCCACGGCAGTCGCTACCAGGGGTAGCTATTGATAATATTGGGGGCGAGAGTTGGCGGCCATCTGCGGTGCGAGATGGGGGTGGATGCACATGAGTTTACCTAGGTTCGACCCCCCGGAGGGTAAAGACCTACTCCTGCTAGATTGTATTGGCGGAGAGCGAGTTATAGGGGTAGCGAGCTCGGCGTCTAAGAAGTGAGTCACTTGAAGGGGTGTATGATGGACGTGAGTACAAAGGGAACCCTACGGAGGTTTATATAGGAGCTACCTCTCTAGGGTTTACAGTGTTTACAACCAAACTAGCTAAGGATTCGTATGAGTTGACCTAATCCGACTGGGCTTCAGCTATGCTTCTGGGCCTTCGGCTTCCAGTCGCCAGGCTTGCTCCTTAGTCGTATTCCAGTCGCCATCCTGCCTTCCCACTCGCAAGTCTTCTGACCCAATCGGAATGTCCTGCTGGGTATACCCCATTCGGCATATCCCCATCTGTAGTCCCTGAGGCCACTATCGATTCGGCGCAGGTGTTCATTTGGCATTTGGAGTCAGGGGGTCCAATTTGGACGCCCAGTCGAATCAGCGTTGGGCTCCCTCAATGAAGGAAGGAATTGTCCCACCAAGTCTTTAGTTGCAGCTTTGGTGACTGGATTTGGGCTTGAGTCGCTACCCTTGTCGAATGATCTTGGCGTATCAGCAAGCGAGTCGAGTGGCAGAAGTTGGACCGCCAACTTGGTCAAACTAGTCGTTGGGTAATCCAACGGTAACTTCGGCGTAATTACCGCAAGTAACGCCTAGCCCGAGATTGGCGGGTAGCGTTACCCTTATTAGGAGAGTGGCGAGGAGACTCACGGATCTTCCGCATTCCTTGCTCCCGTGCTCCCCGGTATCCTTGTCTTCCTGTGATCTAGAATTTCCAGACCAAGCAACCTCATCTTCTCCCCAATGGCGCCTCCGCGGGATCTATGGGGGAAATCCAAGTGCACCTCCGTGCAACTTTAGTCGTTCGAGGATGTGGGGGTTCTCTGCAAGGGGAATTGGCAAATCCCCGCGCCCTCCGAGGTCGAGCCAAAGCCTCGCGCCGGCGAATTCATATGTTTCCCGAGCCACCTGGAGAGGGGCTTGGGATTCCCCACTTCCATCTTCTTCCGGCAGTTCTGCGCGTACTACGCGATCAAGACGTCAGATCTTGGTCCACACAACATCGAGCAGTTGGTGATCTTCGTCGCCTTCTGCGAATGTTACCTCGGGTGCCGGCCCTATTTCCCGTTGTGGCTAGAGCTGTTCCATGGTCGCATTGGGCGCGATGGATCTAGCGGCCCTATCTTGGTGGCGGGCGGCGTCACATTCGAACTGAAACTGAAGGTGAATTTCTTCAAGCTCCTGCTGCCGAAGAATGCTACAAGTGAGTGGAAGAAGAGATGGTTCTATGTGAAGGAATCCACTCCCTCTAGCGAAGTGGTGCTACCCGCGTATGTCGTGGAAAGGAGCGAACCCTGCCGGCTAGCAACGACCAGGCTCCCCGACGATCAGAGGATGGCCATTGTGGAGATGATGGATCAAATCCAGGTGCTGAAGGACAAGGGGTTGATGACGATCAATCGACAACTTCTGGCTCGGCCGGTGCCTGGTTCCATTGGCGACCCGACCCACTGGATGTATGAATACACCGAGAAGAACGATCCTTCCCGGACCAGCAAAGAGCCATGGGAGGCTGCAGACTACAAGACCACCTTGAAGAAGATCACCGACGCGGAATTCACCACCACGTCGGCCGGGCTTGCCCCGTATGTGCCCGAGAAGAATGATGCTCCCATGGTAAGCCCCTCTCGTTACCTTTGTCTTCAGTCTTGACTCTCGCGGGGCAATTTTGCAACCGCGGCTTGTAATGTTCACTCGTGGCCCCTGATCAGACCATTCTTCCTTGTCCATTCTCAGTTATTTCAGGTCCTCGAAGGCTGGCTTCCCCCACTTGACGGGGAGGTTCCCAAAGAACTCGAAGTGGGGACCGAAGCGGATCCTCCGAGAGCGAAGAGGAAGAGAGGGATGTCCCCCTACCAGCACATGTGGCCTGAAATACTCGCATCCAGAAACAACGCAGGATCGAGGCGAGTCGTAGCCTTGAAGAGTGTGATAACGATGATGAGATCTTGCATGAACATAGTTCGTGGCAAGTGGCCACGCTGGTGAAGCCCACACAGAAGCCGAAGTCGCCCACGAAGAAATCAACACCGAAGGAAGCATCGCCACCCAGGTCGGTGGTGGCATTTGGGTCAGATGACGAGTACGACGATGAGGCGACCGAAGCCTCACCTGAGATCCCTGAAGACACAAATCTAGTGATGGGATCGGGAGCTGCGGACATGGTGGTAGAGACAGAAATTCCGCTTGTCGCGATTGCGCCAATAGTCCTAGCTGCTGCGGAAGCAGGGGATGCTGACACCGCCAGGTTGAGGCCGCCGCCATTAGCGGAACCGGCTGCGTCGGCCGAGCGAGAGGTCCCTGCAACCGCGACTTCAACATCGAAGAAGCCCGCAGTGTCATGGGCCGCGAGTGTCTTCGAGAAGGGGCTCTCGCGGAAGCTGGTCCCGGATCACAATAGCCTGCCTGTATTAGCACGGGGCTGCGTTACCTTTCGATCGCCAAGTAAGTCTAACATTATCCTTTCCGTGCTTTGATGCTTTCTTGCGTAGTTTCTTTGCTGACCATGGCGATTTCGCAGGTCTGGCGCCAAGAAGATAGGTCACCCTATAGTGGCTAAGATTCCACCATTCGATGCCAGAGGGGAAGCCGACCCCTCCAAGAAGAGGAAACCTGTTGTGGAAGACACGCCAGCTGAAGGCGGTTAAGAAGAAGAAGAAAGGGGACGTCACTACTGCCGCGACAGGGGGTGACACGGAAGAGAGTGACTCCGCTGCCCATGCCGGAGAGGTGATGGATGCCCAATCAGAGCCAGCCAAGGTGACCCCGTCATCAGAGCCACTGGCCCCAACGGCTAGCTTCCCGAAAAGGGCGGCTGCGTCGTTTTTGTGCTTCATGGCGAAGGCATTCCCGTCCGTAGCGAAAAACCAATCTCCGCAAATTCCAGAGATCATTGATGAAGACGTCAGGCCGCGTCGCGAGCGTACATACTTTGTGGTTCCTTCGACGGATGCCAGCGAACTTCATAGCATGCTTGGTGCCGCCATTCAGGTATATCCAGTCCCCAAGTGCCTGATCGCTAAATTTCAGCGGTTGGGCTCTTAAATCTTCTAGTCGCCGGTCCCCGAGTGTCTAGTCGCTGAATTTCAATGGCTAGGAACTTGAGTTTTTGGTCATCTAGTCCCCGAGTGGCTAGTCGCTGAATTTCAACGGCTAGGCACTTGAGTTTTTGGTCGTCCAGTCCCTGAGTGGCTAGTCTTTGAATTTCAGTGGCTAGGCACTTGAGTTTTTGGTCGTCTAGTCATTGAATGTTGTTGTGTTGGTAGGGCTTGCAGAGGGAATCGGCTGATCGGCAGGCTGCGAAGGAGTGCCTGGAGCACGATTTGCGCGCGGCGCAGGAGGCCAACCGACGACTCCAAGAAAGTACTAGTGAGTTGTTGCTTCCTTTGGCGAGCCCGGGCCATTGTTACTTATGCGAGACTAACTTGTGTTGGCCTTGCAGCGTAGATGGACTTTCAGATGCGATTGCCAAGGTTCGCGAGGGGAATGTTCCGGCTACTGAACTAGATACAGCGAAGGGGCGGAACGACTCGCTAGTGAAGGAGCTGGAGGAAGCGAAGGCGTTGATGACCTCTTTTGAAGAGAGGGCCAAGGACAGAGTTGCCGCAGTGGAGGAAGAATGGAAGGCCACCGACTCCGTCATCCTCGAGTTACAGGGTGACCTTGGTGCCCTTGAAAATCATGTGATGGAGAATTGCCGTAAGCTTCTTCGGAAGTGTCTCCTCTTTTCTTCCTTGTATGCGGCGAGTCCTCAAGTGGGTTAGTCCTTAGTGACGTTCGGTTTCTGACATTGCTGCCCTGATAGGACAAAGCGCTCCGGTGGTGCAGACCTTCAATGCCTCACAATGCGTGACTGTAGTGGTGAACGCGGCCACTGCCTCAGTGCTGTGCATACAGGCTGTGCTCTAGGGGATGTCCCCCACCGAGGTTATTCCTGGTGGGTTGACTGAAGTATGGTGCTATCAGAAGGAGGCGCCCACCATCGTCAACGAGTGGCTCGGTGGAGATCTCCGAGGTCCTAAGGTTGACTGCTAAGGCTGCTCCATTCGCGGAGCGAGTACTGGCGATGGGAGATATGTTGCTATACTAGGAGATAGTGGTGGCGCCGGGCGACCCCGAGCCAGAGCACCATGACCTGAAGTCGGAGCAGCCCTTTTGGTCGGTGTTGTCGAAGTCACTAACGACGTACCCAACAAACCCTTGGGAACCGTACATCCAGGTCAAGGGTGATGGCGGCGCTTCTTCGTTAGAGCCTGCAAAATGAATCGTTGCCCTAAGGGGCTTTTGTAAGTTATGGCGAGTGGCCACTTTTGTAATGTGAACAATACTTATGTATGGGAGTAAGAGGAGTCAATCGACTCACAATGCATGGTTAAGTATGTTCGATGTTGATTTTTATGTGAGCGAGTCCCCGAGCGCGTCCACCCTTTAATGGGGTTTACCTCGTTGATGTGTATGTGTGTGTTTGCTTTGAGTTGTTATTTTGGTTGGGGCTGATTTGTCGTGGCGTATGGGGCCAGTCGCCTTTCGACTCTGAAGGGGCTCTGTACTTAGCTATTTTCTCGGGCGCAAAAAAGGTCAGTTTAGCCGAGTCCTCGAGCGTGGTACTTAGCCGTTCTAGTCGCACGCTTATCGTAGGTAGGGATCTGATGCGTTGTTTGTAACGCGTCTCTCCTGGCTCAGAAAGCCAGTTGCATGGCGAGTCCAAGGCAGCTCTCTTACTTGGTGTGTTCCTGAGCTGCGTGTGGTTTCCTGTTGTGAAGTCCCCATGCGTGGTACTTAACCGTTCGAGTCGCTTTGCACGAGGATGGGGAGGACAGGTCGCTGTGTGAAGCGTTTATCGGTCGTCTTGGCCCGGCAGGCCAGTCGAGCGAGGCGACTTCGGGGTGGCGTGTTCGTGGACGACACAAGGCCCGAATATCTTCGGTGCCCTTGAGTCGCACTACTTAGCCGTGTCGGTCACGTGACCAAGGGTTGACTTCCGTAGGTAGCGTATTGCTGAACATACGAGTGCGATTGGCACAATAAGATGGCGAGTAGACACAATTTGTGCGATTCGAAATGATTTCATTATATACCGACTGAGTACAAGTTTTAGTTCTATGTATAGAACTTCCGGAGGAGGTTTACATTCCATGGCCTCCCAACCTCGAGCTAGCCATTGCCTCGTATGTCGATGAGGTAGAAGGCATCGTTGCCGAGGACTCGCCCTATGGCGAATGGCCCCTCCCATGGGTGAGAAAACTTGTGCTTCTTGTCCTGGACTAGTTGTAGGACCAGGTCGCCTTCTTGGAGGGTGCTGGTCCGGACTCGACGACTATGGTAGCGGCGGAGTCCCTACTGGTAGATGGCGGTGCGGGAGCAAGCTAGGTCACGTGCTTCGTCGAGCTGGTCGATTCTATCTTGTCGGGTGATCTCGTTTGCCGTCTCCACATAGTTGGCGACCCGAGGTGAGTCCTGATCTAGGTCGGTTGGCATTACGGCCTCAGCGTCGTACACCATGAAGAAGGGCGTGAACCCCGTGGAGCGGTTGACAGAGGTGCGGCTGCCCCATATCACGGAAGGGAGTTTTTCGACCCAGCATCTTGGGGTTCGCTCGAGGGGCACCTGAAGTCGCGGTTTGAGCCCATGGAGGACACTTTGATTAGCGTGTTCTGCCTGGCCATTCGATTTCGGGTGGGCGACTGAGGCGAGGTCGAGTCGTATGTCGTGCTCCTCGCAGAATTCTGCCATGGCGCCCTTGGCTAAGTTGGTGCTGTTGTCCATTATAATGTTGTGCGGGTAGCCGTACTAGTAGATGAGCTCACGGAGGAACTTGGTGGCGGTCTTGCCGTCACACTTCTTGATCGGTTTGGCTTCCACCCACTTGGTGAACTTGTCGACCGCGACCAGGAGGTGGGTGAAGCCGGATGGGGCCTTCTTGAATGGGCCGACCATGTCCATGCCCCATACGGAAAATGGCTAGGTGATGGGGATGGTCTTGAGTGCCAAAGCAGGGATGTGCTTCTGGTTGGCGTACTTCTGGCACCCGACGCATCATTGGACGATGTCGATGGCATCGGTGTGCGTGGTGAGCTAGTAGAAGCCGTGTCACATGGCTTTGGCAACCAGCATCCTAGCACCGGCGTGATGGCCGCCATCGCCGGCGTGGATGTCTTAGAGGATCTTGCGTCCTTCTTCTGGCTGTACGCAGCGCTGGAACACGCCAGTCATGCTGCATTTGTGGAGCTCGCCATTTATGATGATGAAGGATTTGCAATGGCGCACGATCATTCGTTCTTCCGTCTCGTCGCTTGGAAGGACCTTGGGCTCGAGGAAGGCGACGTATGGTGTCGTCCAGTCGCTAGGCTCGATGACCATGGCGACTAGAGCGGGCTTGGGTTGCAGGGGGATCCCGATGTCGATCTCCTTGGGCGGGGAGACCGAAGTCTTGTGGGTGATGTCGAGGAAGACTCATGCGGGTGGCGTTTGCCGGGCCTATCCGATGCGGGAGAGTGTGTCGGCCTCCTTGTTTTTGCGCCTGTCGATCCACTCAACTGAGTAGCCGGTGAAGTGTCCTCCTAGCTGGTCTACCGCTTGGCGGTATGCTATCATTGTTGGGGAGACGGCATCATAGGTCCCGGTGACCTGGCCATCGACTAGGTCGGAGTCTCCGTAGCACCGTAGGCGATTGACGTTCATCTCCTTAGCGACCCGCATGCCGTAAAGGAGGGCCTCATACTTGGCCATGTTGTTGGTGCAGGGCTTGAAGTCGAGGTGGAGAACGTAGCGGAGCTTGTCTCCCTTGGGGGAGGTCAGTATGACCCTGGCCCCGGCGCCATTGGAGTTCTTGGAACCGTCGAAGTGGAGCGACCAGCAATTGAGGTAGGGAATATTCTCCGGCTACTGTGCTTCTTCCTAGTCGGCGAGGAAATCAGCCAAGGCCTGCGATTTGATCGCTTTGCGTGGCTCGTACTTGATGTTGTGGATGCCGAATTCGACGGCCCACTTGGCAACTTGCCCGGTCACCTTGCTATTGCGGATGATGTTCTGCAGAGCCACGAAGGAGATGACCGTGATTGGGTGCTCCTAGAAGTACTGGGGGAGTTGCCGTTGGGCTCAGAACACCACGTATACCAGTTTCTGGTATTGCGGGTAGTGCTGCCTTGAGTCCGTCAGGACCTCGCTGATGTAGTAGACGGGGCGCTGTACGGGGAGCTCCTTGCCCTCTTCTAGCCGCTCGATGACCATCACGGTGCTGACGACTCGAGTGGAGGCCGCGACATTGACGGGCATTGGCTCCTTGTCGATTGGGGTGGCGAGTAGTGGTGCCGCGAGTAGCACTTCTTTGAGTGCCTTGAGCGCGTTGTCTACTTCTATGTCCCATTGAAACATGGGGTTCTTGCGCATCAGGCGGTAGAGGGGCATTGCCTTCTCGCCAAGCTGGGGATGAAGCGACTGAGAGCCGCGACTCGCCCGGCCAACTTCTGGACATTGCGTAGGCACTTGGGTTTCCCGAGCCACGCGATGGTGTCGAACTTGGTGGGGTTTTCCTCGATGCCTCGTTTGGAGACCACGTACCCCAAGAGCTGTCCGGTGGAGACGCCGAAGGTGCACTTCCCTGGGTTGATCTTGATGTTGTACCTCCACAGATTTGCGAAGGTCTCAGTCAGGTTGCCTAGCAGGTCATCCTGGCGGGTGGATTTTACCACCACTTCATCGATGTAGACGTGGATGTTGCGGCCAATTTGGCTCACGAGGTAGATAGTGCGACTCGCACGACCAAGTAATGCGGACGAGTACTCACAAACCGAGCCTTGGATCGTCCATGAAAAATGCTAACCGAGAGCCATCATTGGAGTCGCCTTGCTCGACTGGCCTTCCGGGCCAAGACAAATGGCAGTGCTACACAAACAACACCATGTCCTCATCAACCTTATATAGTGTGACTCGCACGGCCAAGTACTACGGATGAGGACTCGCAAACTAAGCCTCGAATCGTCCAGGAAGAATGCCTAGCCGAGAGCCATCTATGGTGTCACCATGCGACTGGCCCCCAGGCCAAGACGAGAGACTCGCTAACAAAAACAGCGCAATCAATCCCTCCCAACATCGGATGAGCGACTCACTATGCTCGGGGACTCTCCCCTCACGGGCACACCATCATCATGGACTCGCTACACTTGGGGAACCTCCCCTCACGGACACAACATCATCGTGGACTCGCCCTCGAGGACTCTCCATGGTCGAGGACTCTCCATCATGTACTCGCCACGCTCGGGGACTCTCCATCGCGAACTCGCCCTCGTGTACTCTCCATGCCCGGGGACTCGCCATCGTGATCTCACCCTCGCAGACTCTCCCTCGTGGACTCTCCATCGCGAGATTGCCCTCGTGAAATCTCCATCGCGGGATCGCCCTTGTGGACTTGCCCTTGTGGACTCGCCATAGCGGAGTCGCCCATGCCAACTCGGCAACTTCATCATCAATGACTTGATGGACTCTTCACGTTCACTATTCATCAGCCTCTACGACATCAAGTTGACAAGGAGCTCGTCACCAACTCGCCATCTACTCCACCCAATGGCGACTCACCTGGCGCGCCGACTCGCCCAGGCGAATGGACTACCTCATGAGCTATTTCTCTATTTTAGGAGCTCGCCAGCGACTCACCATCGACTCTACCCTAGAATCTCCTATGCTGATTCGACAGTTTGAAGTCATCGCCGAGTCCCTAACATGCTCGGGGATACTGATGGGGGAATACCAATCGGGGTATACCCACGAAGCAGAGTCGCCAGCTGGATCGAGCCGACTGAAGCCAATCCCAACTTGGTTGACTCACCGAATATGGCGACTGGTGTGTACTGGACCTAGACGCCTCGCCGATTAGAGGCCCAATATAGCGACTCAAATAAAAAGCCCATTAGCACTTGTAAACCCTAATTGGCTGCATATATAAAGCCACCAGGGGCATCCCTTTAGGGGAGCTCGCCCATGTCAGATTAGATCTACTCTCTCCCTCCGCCTACGGCAGCAAACGGCTCCCATGTGACCATTCTATGATCATATACTGGATTGACAGTAGGACGTAGCGATCCTCCATCGAGAGGACGTGAACCTGGGTACATTGTGTGCCAATCTCGCTCTCGGATTTTTCTATGTCGCCTTGCCCTTTCCTCTACATAAGCTACCCTGTAGCCTCAGCCGTGGTCAATACCACGACAATAAGATTGAGTGATATCTCTCATGTACCTTCAAGACACCAACATAATAAAGAAAGAAGAAATGAAGTGATCGCATGCTTGAATTTTGCCATCCTTATGGTGATCATGGATATGTGAAGATATGCCTAAAATATAGTCTCTTCCATAGTGGAGTATGGGCGAGCAAATTCCAAGTCTTCACCAAGCTAGCTCAATCAACAAAGGTGCTCCATATTGAGGTGTAGAAGATTGTCATCATCATGATAATATGGAATGTGCGCAGGGTAAAGGTATGGTCTTGATAGGGTTTCTTTCTTACCAGTCTCGTGGTATAAGTTGGGGAGAACAATTTATAGGATAGGTAACCGTACTATCAAGAGGGGCTCTCGAGTGAGTAACTTGACCATATCCTTTGGAGAGAGCTCAAACCTTTTCATTCTTGGCATCATATTTCTTGGTTCTTATTCATGATAGGATTTAGAGTTTATGTTAATATCCATGACAAACTCAAGTTCATCGAAAATGGATTTCATATGCATTCTCTATTGCGTTTTCGATATTGGAGGTTTTACCAATTTGTCTTTTATAGATAAGCTAAACCTTTCATAATTTGGTTCTATCCTCCCTTACTGGACTATGATGGTTCCCTACATGATATTTTAGAGCTTGTTAATATCTTCGAAATGAGCCCAAGATCATCAAAATCGGAATCCGGATGCAAAAGTTATAATCATTTCACTTTTGTTGTTTCTGCCAGTTTTCGAGAGGGCGGATTATCCAGCCCAAATACAAAATATCCGGCCCCTGTTCTGGGCTCACGCAGGAAAGTCCTTAGCCGTTTTTCTGGGGGGCGGATTATCCGGCCCTACAAGGGGCCAGAATATCCGGCCTCGAGGTTCCAAACGGCCATATTTCATTGGGGAGGCTATAAAAAGCCTCATTCTTCCTCCTTGGGCTGGTTGTTTGCATCCTCTCTCTCCTCCATTGTTTCTACCTTCAAGATCTTGCAAATACTCTCAATCCCTCCCTTATTTCTTGAATCTTTTTAGGGGATTTTACAGGGGAGATCTAGATCTACAACTCCACCAATCCATCTCTCCTCTATGTGAGGGGAACATCTTGGGATATAGATCTTGGGGTTTCTTTTGTGGATTTACTCTTGTGTTCTTCCTCTCTTATTCTCCCACTAGATTTTGTAGCTTTGGTGGAATTTGGGATAGAAGGATGATGGCTTAGTGCACGGCGCCTAGAAAAGTGCTGGTGCGGTGTTAATGTAGAGCTCGCTGGGAACCCCAAGAGGAAGGTATGATGAGCACAGCAGCAAGTTTCCCTCCGTAATGAAACCAAGGTTTAATCGAACCAGTAGGAGCAAGGAAACACCCCAAAGGTGTTGCTAGCTGAGCCTTGCCAGGGTGCTCTACCGGTGCTAGTAGCAACGTGGAGACCTGCACAACACAACCACATAACCTTGTCCCCAACTTGCGATGAGGTTGTCAATCTCACTGTGTTTTGCTGAAAACAAAGGATTAAACGTATCGAATGGAAAGAAGTAAAAGTTTGCAGAAAGTAAACACAAAGTAGTAAACAGTGTGTAGATTGTATGTAAAGAAAAGGACCGGGATCCATAGTTCACTAGAGGTGGCTCTCCTTAGATAGATAACATGCTGGGTGAACAAATTATAGCGGGGCAATTGACAAACATCGAGAAAGCAATACATGCATATACTAATCATCTTGACTCCTTTGAGACTTGATCGGGCATTACAACATTATACATAGACCGCCATCCAATTGCATCTATGACTAATAATCCACCTTCATGTTATCATCCGAACCCCCTCCAGTATTAAGTTGCAAATAACAGATTATTGCTTTACGAACTGCATGTAAAGTAAACAATACGATAGTTCTATGAACAAAGTATTGTTGTTTTCTCCCTAGTAGCAACAACATATCTAGTACCGTAGAGATTTCTGTCACTTCCCTAGATTACCAGAGGCATGAACCCACTATCGAGCATAAATACTAACTCTTGGAGTTGCTAGCATCTACTTGGCCAAGATAGCTACTAACAACGGAAAGCATGCAAGATCACAAATAACAAAGACATGATAGAATCAATAATCAATCTAAAATAGCATCTCAATATCCATCAGATCCCCGCAAACACAACATGTATGATTACAAATAGATGATCTTGATCATGAATGGAGCTCACAAGATCTAGACATGAAAGCACAAAGGAGGAGAACTAGCCATCTAGCTACTACATGGATCTGTAGTCCAAGGATGAACTACTCACGCATCACACTGGAGGCTTGCTTGTTGATGAAGAAGGCCTCTAGGGTGAATTCCCCTCTCCGGCAGGGTGCTGGGAAGAGCTTCAGATCCCTCCCGATCTTGGGATGGAGATGACGGCGGCTACAAACTCTTTCCTGGATTTTTGATCGGGCCATTAGGGTTTTCGTCCCGAGGGCATCTTATAGGCGGAAGGGGAGACCGAGGGGGTGTCGGGGGCCACCACACCACCCCGTGGCGCGGGCCAAGCCTGGCCGCGCGGCCAGGTGGTGTGGCCGGCCTCTAGACCCTCTCCGTCTCGTATTCTGGCATCTGATGACTTCGGAAAAATAGGCACTTTGGCTTTTGTCCCGTCCAATTCCGAGAATATTCATTTTCTGACTTTCCTGGAACCAAAAACAGCAGAAAACAGGCAGCTGGCACTTTGGCTCTTGTTAATAGGTTAGTCCAAGAAATCATATGAAAAGTACTCCAAAGTGTGGACAAAACACAAGAAAGTGGATAAAACCAAGCATGGAACATCAAAAATTATAGATACATTTGCAATGTATCAACATCCCCAAGCTTAACTCCTGCTCGTCCTCGAGTAGGTAAGTGATAAAAAGAAAGAATAATTTTTGAGGTGACATGCACCTTCAAAGACTTGATCAAAGTATTTGTAAAACATTCAAAGCTGGGATAATAGTACTTCAATCATAACATGAAAGACAAAGTTCTAGCAATACGACAAAAAACTATGTTGCAACATGAAAAGGCACAGACAAAAGATTCATGAATAATAATGCTTTGCAAGACGTTTGTTTGTTTCACATAAAGAAAACATAGCATAATAGTATTCAGCTTGTCCCTCATAGAGTAGCAAATATAAATGCATAGGACACCTTCAAAGTTCATAAGAGTGACTAGATACAAATAGTTTAAAACAAGCAATATCAAAGTATGCATCAATCAACTAGTCTTGTGACAATGCACATAGAACTAAGAATTTCCACTATGCTCTCAAAGTAGGTGCATAAAGGTAGAAGGTGGAGACTCAATATAATGCTGGAAGAAAGGCCTTCATAGAAGGAAGTAGGCATTCAAGTCTTATAAAGAGCTTCCAAAAATTATGGTACTTATAGCTTTCCAGCTCTCATTGCCCTATCATAAGCATATTGAAGTGATTAAGGTTAAAGTGAACAAACTATGGTGTACATGCTTGACGAAGTATAAGTTAGAACTCTCATGTCCCTTGTATACGAGGGCCGCTCCTCATGATACTCAAGTTTAATCACCGGTAAGTTCTTGTCATCGTAAGTACATGTGTATCATAGAGAACCACCAATGGGGTAACCCTTGCCCGATGGGAATATGGTGCTTTTTTCTCTCTTTCCTCTTTTCATAATCTCTTTTTTTCTCTTTTCTCTTTTTTCTCAATATAGGATTCTTTTTTATAAGAAGAATGCTGCATAGACAGCTCATTATGGTTACGCTGCAGGTTTCCACCATGTCAGCATGGATTAGACCAGCGGCCCAGGCGTTTCTCTAACACATATACATAACTCCATGGACTTACAAGCTCCCCTTTCATTTCACACCGACGACATCCATATACAAAAGAGCATGATATCAACTAGGTACAAGTACCAAGTGCAATGTTGAAAGCGTTCCCCATGAAAGCATGGTTCTGCTAATTCCCAACAAATAAGTGCAAGCATATACAACATAGACGACACAATGTTTCAAATTTATTAAGGGCAAGAAAAGTAAAGTGTGCCATCAAGTTCGTGAGAGCTTTAATCACTAGTTTTCTCATAACAAGTTTAATTTGAAAGATAAACAAAAGCATGAATATGCTTGGAATAACATAAGCTAGTAGGTAGGTATGGTGGACTCTTTGGAATAACTTGGTTTAGGGAGTTGGATGCATGAGTGGAACTCATACTTTGTTGTGGAGGCTAGCAAAAGACTGGGCGCGACAAACTAAGAGAGCAATAATGTCCATAATCATGTAGAGCGACAAAACATCATTGATCAAAGCATAAAGTGATACTACAAGGTTAAAACTAAAGGATCATAAAGGCTATGGTGACTTGAGATAGTCATAACATGGTGTGAGCATGCGCCAAGTTAGCCCAAATAAAGCATCAAAGGAGAATACCACTATACTATGCCTTAATATGCTAAAACAACGCATGATTCATCCAAAGCACATTAAGCAATCTCAATGATTTATAACAAGTCATGCTACAGCAAAGAATACTAAGCATAAAGCCAAAACAATATCAAGCATGGCATGACAAAGCATCGGCCACAGTCAAAAACGAGCTTTTTTTACCACATAAGCATGAACTTTCCTACTCTTTTCCAAACCAAACCAAACTATTTCCAAACCAATGTATAAAAGATGGGGTCCAACCAATTTATTCAGCAAACTAAACAAACCAAAGAAAATGAAAAAACAAAACGAAAACGAAAAAATGAAGCGTTTGAAGAAACCTGGGATTTTTAGTGATGAAGAAGGGATGCCTTGGGAATCCCCAAGCTTTGACGCTTGTACTTCTTGGATATTTCTTGGGGTGACACGTTTGGCATACCCAAGCTTGAGCTTTAGTCCATCCTTCATCTCATTACTCATTCCTTCCATACACCTGAAATTTTTCCTTCATACAAAACTTCACACAATCTTTATTAGCAACATTAGTGCACTCAAGATAAAAGGTCTTAAGGTTCAGTTCTAACACCAAATAAACTTCCATTAGAACGCTAGATACTGTAGCACTTTCATCAAAAAGCTCAGTTCCCCAAAAGAACTCAAAAAGGAACCAATAAGAAGGAAATGCAGAAAATGGCAGAAATCTGTCAAAATAGACCAGCAGGTAAAGACGAATTTTTTCGAAGACCTTCTGTTGCTCAAATCAAAAAGTGCTGAACTAACGAAAGTTAGATAACCACCTGGGGCAGAAGCACAAAAATTTACGCCTCAAAAATACGTTCACAGATTTTTACACGAATTTTTACGATGAAGGACAGAAATCTGTTTCAGGACAGCAACTTTCATAATCATTACTTCTCTCTCATTAGAGGTTACTCTTGGCACAAAAATTAAATAAAAAGGATAAGGAGCGGTTATGACAGAGATAATAACTTCCAAGACTCATCTAAAACTTTTGGGTTATCTCCCAATAAGTACTTTTCTCTAACGCCTTTAAGTTAGGCATAAGAAGCAAGAAGAAGGATCAAGTATTCTCGGATGAAGAAGAATTAAGACCAAATTTCTTGCCCTTACCTCTCTTACTTTTATTCTTAACCTTGGGGAAAATATGATTGTTTGGTGGAGAAGAAAGGTACATGGTCCCCTTTCCCACATCTATTATTTCTCCAAGGAGTTCTAATAGGGACCTTCCAAGTGTAATTTGTCCTTTTCCTGCACATTTAATAACAAGATAATCAGTAGAAATCATTTTCCCAAGGATCTTTGTAAACACTCCTTCAGCTATTCCAAGAGCTAATATGGTATTATTATTAGCAAGAGATATTTCTTTTCCTCCTTCAGTAAGGCCCCAAGTATTCAGAGATTTATAAATATCTTTGGGCATAAGACAAATTTCAGACATGATATCACAGCGGGCTTGAAAAGTTCCAGTGTTTATCTCAATCTTTACTCTAGGGAGAAACTTTGATGGTTCATAATTTATTGGAACATAATTGTGATGCTCCCTAAGTGTATTATAACAATCTTTTAAGCTAGCAGTGCCAGTATCAAGAGTGTTCAATCTAGCAAATATTTTTGCGAAAGAAATATCAGTTTGGCTAGGCAAGTTGTAAGTGAGGATCAATTTCTTTATAGCATTAATAGCATCATCCTCATTACATTGGAGGAAATCTCCTTCCACAACAGCATCTAAAGCATATCTATAGCAAAGAGAAATTCCAAGGTAAAAACTGCTAAGGAATAAGCTTTGAGTCATTTTAGGCTCGGTTTTTTCATGTAGATCAGAGATTCTAGACCAAGCTTGTTTCAAACTTTCATCAATTCCTTGTTTAAAAGTGAAAATCATTTCCTCGGGTGACATAGTGATTGGAGCAAGGCTAGACATAGTGGCAACTTAAGATAGGAACTAATTTTTTTTGTGCTTTCAAATAAAGAAAGAAAACTAGTAAAACTAATTTCCTTGTGTGTTTTTGATAAATAAACAAGCAAACAAAACAAAAAGAAACTAAGCAAAACAAAAATAACAAAGTAAAGAGATTGGTTATGAGGGACTCCCCTTATGAAGATGTCCTTGACTCCCCGGCAACGGCGCCAGAAAAATGCTTGATGGCTCAGTGCACGGCGCTGATACGTCCATTTTGCATCACTATTCTATGTCTTAATTCACTATTATTCATTGATATATTTCATATTGAGAGGTGATACTTATGTTATTTCATCAATTTTTGCATGGTTGATGACTTTTGGAGCATGGACCGCTGCAGTCAGGATTCTGATGGAAAATGTGCTGTTTGGAGGCAAAATTCGCGAAGATCAGAAAATCCGGGAAAATATCCGGAAAATCCTATTTTCCAGAAGACTAAGGAAGCCAGAACACGGAGTGGAGATGGGCCACAGGGGCCCACACCACCCCATGGCGCGGGCAGCCCTAGGCCCCGCCAGGAGGTGGTGTGGCCACCCTGGCCCACTCCAGCCTCTCCCCTCTGACGTATATCATCCTCCCGAAACCCTAAGCCTCAGGTAGTGACCATAGAAAGATTCCGCCGCCTCTGCGGGGCGGAAAACACCGAGAGAGAAAGATCTCTCCGGCAGACAGATTTCTGCCGGGGGAATTCCTTCCCGGAGAGGGGAGATAGTCGCCATCAACACCACCATCAAGCTGGACTTCATCGGGATCATCATCATCACCACCATCATCACCATCAGCACCCTCATCACCATCTCCATATTGCTGTAACAATTGGTTGAATCTTGCATTAGTTCATAGGGGAAACTTTCCCGATGTTGATTAATCTTTGTAGTTGATGTTATTGAGTGAACCGTTGAATTATTTTTTATGTTCAGATTGTTATACATCATTATTCCATCTCTGAGCATGATCAATATGCTGTCTTGTGAGTAGTTCATTTTGTTCTTGAGGACATGGGAGAAGTCTTGTTGTTAGTAGTGGAGTTGCGTTGAGAAAGATTCAATAGATTGTTATTTAAGTTGTGGTGTACTTCTTCTAGTGGTGTCATGTGAACGTCGACTACATGACACTTCACCTATATGGGCCTAGGGGAATGCATTGTGTATTTGGCTACTAATCGTAGGGGTTGCCGGAGTGACAGAAACCTAAACCCCTGTTAGGAAACCATTGCACAAGGGACGTAAGGGTCTTAGAGTTTAAAGCTGTGGTTAGGTTTCTACCTTAATTACTTTCTTGTACTTACGGATGTTTGCAAGGGGTATAATGACAAGTATGTATTAGTCTTGGATGGGGCGGTACATTAGCATAGGTTCACCCACACAACACTTAGCAAGCTAAAGAAGATTAATCAACTATATGAAGCGAAAGCACTTGCCAGTCTTCCCATGTGTCCTCAAGAACGTTTGGTCATCTTAAGTAATACAACCGGCTTGTCCTTTGCTGCATAAAGGATTGGGCCACTTGCTGCATTTATTCCTACTGTCTTTTATTTACTCGTACTTTGTTTACTTGCTATATCAAAAACCCCTAAAATCCATTTGCTAAGTATTTGCAGAGAATTCCTGATCCATACCACTAGCCAGCACCTTCTGCTCCTCGTTGGGTTCGACACTCTTACTTATAGAAAATACGGCGATACACCCCCTATACTTGTGGGTCATCAAGACTATTTTATGGCGCCGTTGCCGGGGAGTGAAGCGCTATTGGAGAGTGGAACTGGTAAAGGAAACTTCTACTGTGAGTATTGTTTACTTCTGTTAGTTGCTTTATTTTCATTATGGATAATTCACTGAGTTTCTTATTTGGTAATGCTACTACCACTGCTAAGGTAGTAGATAAGCCACCACCTGCTGAGAATGATGTTTTCAAAATACCGACAAGAATTATTGATCGTGTTATGGATAACTACTATGTTGGGGATGGAACTGTCCATCCCGGTGATCATTTACTCTTTATACACGAATTATGCGGGTTGTTCAAGTGTGCATGTATTACTATAGATCAAGTTAAGAAGAATTTATTCTCATTATCACTAAAAGGAAGAGCTGAGGAATGCTATAAGCTGCTGAAGAATGGTCAAGCTCTGGAATGGGAGGAAATAGTCCCTCTCTTTTATTCAAAGTTTTATCCTCCTAGGAGATCCATAAAGATCGGAATCAAATATACAACTTTTGGCCTCTTGATGGAGAGAGTACAGCTCAATCTTGGGGGAGATTGAAGTTACTAATTCTCAAATGTCCCATTCATGAGCTCCCCAACAATATTATTATCAACAACTTTTATGCAAGGCTCCCTCTACATGACAAGGATTTATTGCACGCTTCTTGTGCTGGATCATTCACTCGCATGGAAGAAGCTAAATGGGACCTTCTAGACCGTATTCAAGACAATGCTGAAGCTTGGGAGAATGAAAAAGGTAGAAAGTCAGGTATAAATTATGATTATGAATGCATTGAATCTTTTATGGGAACTAATAACTTTCAAAGTATTAGTAATATTTATGGTCTTGATTTGCAAGTTATTACGAATTGCTTTAGAGCTTTTTCTTCCTATATCGAAATTCCAAAAAGGGATGGAACAAATACCATGCACCTTACAAAGATATTGTTGACTATGCTCCTATTGGAAGTGCTGAGTATTGCATTATTGACCCCATCTTACCCGAACCTTATATCGAGAAGATTCCCTTCCCCGAAAAGGTAAAGGACCATCCTATGATAACTAATGTAATCACCAAAAGTGAAAAAAGAACTGTAAACCTGATGAACAAATAAACATTGAACCTATGGTAGCAATTGTGAAAGACCTTGTCACTAAAAGTGTAGAAGATGGGGACATAGTCTTTTGTGAGGATGCTGCTAATATTGTTTGACATCCCAATAGAACTAAAAAGGCTAGTGTTCCTGTGCTTTCTGTTAGAATTGGTGATAATTCCTATTATGGTTTATGTGATATTGGTGCAAGTTCCAGTGCTATTCCTTATGAGCTTTACAGAGAAATTATGCATGAAATCAGTCCTTGTGAGTTGGAAGAGATTGATGTGGCTATTCACCTTGCTAATAGAGAGACCATCTCTCCAATTGGTATTGTACGAGACGTGGAAGTTCTTTGTGGTAAGGTGAAGTACCCTGCCGATTTTCTAGTACTTGGTTCGGCTGCTAGTAAAACCTACCCTATCATTTTTGGTAGACCTTTCTTGAGTACTTGTGAAGCTATTATTGATTGCAAGAGGGAGAAAATCTTGACTAAGTTTGATGGGGAATCTTATGAGTTTAATTTTTCGAAATTTGCTAAAGAACCTTGCGAAGAGGAAACCCATAATGAGGATTTTAGGGTTGAACAACTTGCTTCTATTTCTCTTGCTCCTAACAATGCTTTGCAACAATTTATGGAAGATCATGAAAGTGAAATCTTCATGGAAGAAAGGAATGAGATTGACAGGATTCTCCGTGATCAACCTATGATGCTTAAGCACGACTTGCCTGTAGAAGACTTGGGTACCATGATGCCACCTAAAAAGGATCCGGTTTTTGATCTAGAACCTCTCCCTGATGATCTTAAATATGCTTATATTGATGATAAAAAGATATATCCTGTTATTGTTAGCGCTAAACTTTCAGGGAAGGAAGAAGAAAGGTTATTGGAAGTTTTGAGGAAACATCGAGGAGCTATGGGCTATACTCTGGATGATTTAAAAGGGATTTCACCTACTATATGTCAGCATTCTATCAACATAGAACCATATGTTAAGCCAGTAGTGGAGCACCAACGACGTTTAAATCCTAGGATGAAGGAAGTGGTAAGGAATGAGGTATTGAAACTCCTTGATGCTGGTATTATTTACCCTATTGCTGATAGTGAATGGGTTAGTCCTGTTCATTGTGTTCCTAAAAAAGGAGGTATTACCGTTGTCCCTAATGATAATGATGAGCTTATTCCTCAAAGAATAGTGGTAGGCTATAGGATGTGCATCGATTTTAGGAAAGTCAATAAAGTTACTAAGAAAGATCACTACCCGCTTCCTTTTATTGATCAAATGTTAGAAAGGTTGTCTAAAAAGACCCATTTTTGTTTTCTTGATGGTTATTCTGGTTTCTCTCAAATTGCTATTAAACAACAAGATCAAGAAGAAACTACTTTTACTTGCCATTATGGAACTTATGCCTATAGACGCATGCCTTTTGGTTTATGTAATGCTCCTGCTACTTTCCAAAGGTGCATGTCTGCTATCTTTCATGGTTTTTGTGAGGAAATTGTAGAAGTGTTCATGGATGACTTTTCTGTCTATGGAACTTATTTTGATAATTGTCTGCACAACCTTGATAAAGTTTTGTAGAGATGTGAAGAAACTAATCTTGTTCTTAATTGGGAGAAATGCCACTTCATGGTTAATGAACGGATTGTTCTTGGGCATAAAGTTTCTGAAAGAGGCATCGAAGTTGATAGAGCTAAGGTTGAGGCAATTAAGAAGATGTCATGTCCAAGAGACATCAAAGGTATTTGTAGTATCCTTGGTCATGCTGGTTTCTATAGGAGGTTTATTAAAGACTTCTCTAGGATATCAAAACCTCTCACTAATCTTCTTCAAAAAGATGTACCCTTCGTTTTTGATGATGATTGTAGGGAATCTTTTGAGACTCTTAAGAAGGCTTTAACTACAGCCCTTATTGTTCAACCACCTGATTGGAGTTTACCCTTTGAAATAATGTGTGATGCTAGTGATTTTGCTGTAGGGGCTGTCCTTGGGCAACATATTGATAAAAAGTTAAACGTTATCCATTATGCTAGTAAGACTCTAGACGTTGCTCAAAGGAATTATGCCACTACTAAAAGGAATTTCTAGCTCTTGTTTTTGCCTGTGATAAGTTTAGGCCCTATATTGTGGACTCAAAAGTAACCATTCATACTAATCATGCTGCTATTAAATATCTTATGACGAAGAAGGACGCTAAGCCTAGGCTTATTAGATGGGTACTGCTTTTACAAGAGTTTAATCTACATATAGTAGATAGGAAGGGTGCTGAAAACCCTGTAGCCGATAATTTATCTCGTTTGGAAAACATCTCTTTTGACCCTATGCCTGTTAATGATAGTTTCCCAAATGAACAGTTAGCTGCAGTAGGGGTGAGCTCGCGAGGAAGCCCTTGGTATGCTGATTATGCTAACTTTATTGTCTCCAAGTATTTTCCTCCAACTTTTTCAGCTCAGCAAAGAAGAAAGTTCTTCTATGATTTGAGGCATTATTTTCGGGATGGCCCACACTTATACAAAGAAGGAGTGGAAGATGTGTTCCAGAATATGAACAAAAGGAGATATTGCGTAAATGTCATGGTAGTGCCTATGGAGGACATCATGCAGGAGATAGAACTGCACAAAAGGTACTACAATCAGGTTTCTACTGGCCTACCCTTTTTAAAGATGCAAGAAAATTTGGTTTATCTTATGATGAATGTCAGCGTGTTGGTAATATTTCTAGACGCAATGAAATGCCTATGAACTACTCTCTAGTTATTGAACCTTTTGATTGTTGGGGATTTGACTTTATGGGTCCTTTCCCTCCTTCGAAAGGCTACACGCATCTTCTTGTTGCCGTTGATTATGTTACTAAGTGGGTTAAAGCCATTCGTACAAAGAGTGCTGACGGGGAGACTTCTCTAAAAATGCTTAAGGATATTATTTTTCCTAGGTTTGGGGTGCCTAGGTATCTCATGACTGATGGGGGTTCTCATTTCCTCTATGGTGGTTTTAGGAAGACCCTTTCTAAATATGATGTTAATCATAGAATTGCTTCAGCTTATTACCCCCAAACTAGCGGGCAAGTAGAGTTATCAAATAGAGAAATTAAATCTATCTTGCAAAAGACTGTTAATAGGTCTAGAAAAAACTGGGCTAAGAAGTTGAATGATGCTTGATGGGCTTATAGAACTGCTTACAAAAATCCTATGGGAATGTCTCCTTATAAAATGGTTCATGGGAAAGCTTGCCACCTACCCTTAGAATTAGAACACAAAGCTTACTGGCCAGTGAAAGAACTAAATAGAGATTGTAAGCTCGCTGGTGAGAAAAGATTATTTGACTTAAGTTCTTTAGATGAATGGAGGAGTGAAGCCTATGAGAATGCTAGGCTCTTTAAGGAAAAAGTTAAAAGATGGCATGACAAGCGAATACTTAAGAGAGAATTTCATGTTGGTGAGAAAGTTCTATTGTATAGGTCTCATCTCAGATTTTTTGTAGGTAAGCTACTATCAAAATGGGAAGGACCTTTCATCATTGAAGAAGTATAGCGTTCAGGAGCAATAAAAATTTCTTCTCTAAAAGATAATACTACACAAGTAGTGAATGGACAGCGACTCAAACACTATATTGCTGGAGATTCTTACAATGAAGATGTTGATGCCTTTCAAGTTATAACTCCGGAGAAATTCATCGAGGACCAAATTCAGAGACCTGCAGAGTCTGTTTTCAAATAGGTAACAGTTCTGGTAAGAAAAGTTCCAAGAAAATACAATCCAACTGTATTTTTGTAGTTTTCAGTCGATAAGGAAAACTATGAAGCAAAAAAGGACATAAACGGAGCCAGGGTGGCTCACACCACCTTGTGGCGCGGGCCCACCCCTGGCCGCGCCACCAGGTGGTGAGTCCACCCTGGACTCCACCTCCAACTTGTTTTCTCCCAGTACCTTCCTTTTGACATGAAACTTCGTAATTTATAACCCCCCGGATCCCCCGAGGTTCATATATCGTGTTTTTGTTGTGTTTTTGTTTCGATCTGTTTCTGCTAGGTAAAATCTCAGATTTGTAGCCTCAATGTATTCCACTGGATCAGTTAAGGGAGATTCCTTGGAAGATATCATCAACCCATACATGAGAGAATTGAAGATTCATCCCAAGGAGTTATTACTCGAAGGTGGGGAGGTTCGGATTAAAGAGGTTCAAGGCCCTAAAGGTGAAGGAAGTCTAGAGGACAGGATGGAAGCATTGGAACAAGAAGTCTTTAGGTACAAGAAGATGGCGGAGCGCGATGTGGATATCATCCATAAGATTTGTTCCGAACTCATCACCGAGCACAAAAAGGAAACTGCTGAAATCAAAGACGAAGTCCTCTCACTCCGCCAAACAACCAACAAACTGCAAGCATAGTTCTATGACATTCAAAATCAAAACTGTGAGTATGAGGCTAGATTTAAACTCATAAGTACTGCTGCAATTTTTAGGATGTTGGAAACCACGATGTCCTTTGTTGATGGGAAGCCTTTACCTTGGAATACGGACGAAGATGAGAGGATACCACCACCACCCAAGGAGTAATTCGTCATCAGGTTTGGCATCCCCTTGGTTTGTTCCAAGCTTGGGGGAGTGCCGCGGTATCATATCACTATCTTCTATCTTATTACCTTATTAGTAGAGTCATATCATGAATAGAGGAGTTATTATGTAGGATGGTTTGCATTATGGAAGTGTCCCCTCTCTCGTTAGATATGTATCCCTTAGTGTGAGTTTCCGTTATGGAATATTAATGAGAAGTTCTATCATCCACTCTTTTGCATAGCTTATATTAGTTTTCAATTCGTGGTTATATGATTGATCTTGTTGTTAGTATTGGTATCACTTTGGAATCATTGAGTTAATTTAGTTGGTTTTGGCAAACCTGGCTCGGTCAGTAGCAACACTATTTTTGAGAGTTGAGTGAAAAAGATAAAAGTACCTTTAAAGAAAACTTATTTCATCATCTTTCTTTCTTGATTTGCTCATAAGTTTAGTATTCTCTAGTTAAGATCTTTTGTGCTTCCAAGGAAGATTGCATGTTTGTCTTTATCACTTGTATGTTTGGTTGTTTCCTTCAACTCTTATACTTGCTACCCAGCCTTGCTAGCCAAAAACCTGTACTGAGAGGGTATTCTTCTCGTGCATCCACCTCCTTTAGACCAAAACCTTTGCCATTTGTGTCCACCATACCTACCTAGTAGCATTATTTCTATTCCAAGTAAATTCTTGTTTTATCTACGTCTCAGATTAAACTTGTTATGTGAAAATTAGTGATTAAAGCTCTCACGAACTTGATGGCACACTTTACTTTCTTGCATTTAATAAACTTGAACCATTGGGTCCTTCTTTGTTGCGTATATGCTTGCGCTTTATGAGTTGAAGTTAGCCTAACCATGTATCATGGGGACCGCTTTCAACACTTCATTTGGTACTTTGTACCTAGTTGATATCATGTTCTTTTTCTTATGGATCCCGACGGTGTGAAATAAAAGTGGAACTTGTAAGATCATGGAGTTTATATGTGTGTTAGAGAAACGCCTGGGCCGCTAGCCTAAGCCATGCATAATCATGGTGGAAACTTGCAGCATAACTATAGTGAGCATTCTATGAAGCATCCTCAATAAAAACCTATGCAAATAGCAAATAAAAATATCGCTGAGATTCTCATTGTCTGCTTGCCTTGTCATTTTGATTATGGGATAGCTCCTGTGTCATGTGCAAGGGGTACCCCATTGGCGGTTCTCAATGATACGCATGTATTTACAATGACAAGAGCTTGCTCGTGACTAAAGTTGAGTAGCATGAGGATCGGTACTCATAAGTAAGGGGCATGAGATTTCAACTTATAACTTGTCAAGCATATCCTCTTAGTTGTGTCACTTTAACCTTAATCAACTAAAGATGCCTATGATATGGGCAATGAGAGCTGAAAGCTAGTAAGTATCATAATTTTTGGGAGCTCTCTATGAGACTTGCAATCCCTGCTTCCCTCTTTGAAGGGCCCTTTCTTTTACTTTGTAGTTGAGTCAGTAAACCTATTCCCTTCTACCTCAGAAAGTATTTTGAGTTGTTGTGTTTCATTCATTCATATGATGATTTATTCATTCATGTTTCTTATGTTCCTTGTTTTGCACATTGCTCTTATCTTGATGTTTACTACTTTGAAAGCTTTCATTGAAAACCAACTATTTGGGAACTCCAGCAAATTATCAAGTATTCTTCGACCAAGAGCTAAGTTTGCCATTACCAATTATGATTCACTTTATGTATCTTTATTGTGTTTCCTTTACTTATTACAAGTTGAGTTATATAATAGTGAGTTGTCTTCTATTATGATCTATGCTTTTGATGAATGTGATGCTTCTTGTACGTATTCTTTTATCGACTCTTCACTCCATAAACCAGAGGCCATGTTTATTGAGCTTAGTTTCGCTTGGGGACAAGCGAAGTCTAAGCTTGGGGGGAGTTGATACGTCCATTTTGCATCACTATTCTATGTCTTAATTCACTATTATTCATTGATATATTTCATATTGAGAGGTGATACTTATGTTATTTCATCCATTTTTGCATGGTTGATGACTTTTGGAGCATGGACCGCTGCAGTCAGGATTCTGATGGAAAATGTGCTGTTTGGAGGCAAAATGCGCGAAGATCAGAAAATCCGGGAAAATATACGGAAAATTCTATTTTTCTAGAAGACTAAGGATGCCAGAAGACGGAGTGGAGATGGGCCACAGGGGGCCCACACCACCCCATGGCGCAGGCAGCCCTAGGCCGCACGAGGAGGTGGTGTGGCCACCCTAGCCCACTCCAGGCTCACCCCTCTGGCGTATATCATCCTCCCGAAACCGTAAGTCTCGGGGAGCAACCACAGAAAGATTCCGCCGCCTCTACGGGGCAGAAAACACCGAGAGAGAAAGATCTCTCCGGCAGACAGATTTCTGCCAGGGGAATTCCTTCCAGGAGAGGGGAGATCGTCGCCATCAACACCACCATCAAGCTAGACATCATCGAGATCATCATCATCATCATCACCACCATCATCACCATCAGCACCCTCATCACCATCTCCATATTGCTGTAACAATTGGTTGAATCTTGCATTAGTTCATAGGGGAAACTTTCCCGGTGTTGATTACTCTTCGTAGTTGATGCTATTGAGTGAACCGTTGAATTATTGTTTATGTTCAGATTGTTATACATCATTATTCCATCTCTGATCATGATCCATATGATGTCTTGTGAGTAGTTCGTTTTGTTCTTGAGGACATGGGAGATGTCTTGTTGTTAGTAGTGGAGTTGCGTTGAGAAAGATTCAATAGATTGTTATTTAAGTTGTGGTGTACTTCTTCTAGTGGTGTCATGTGAACGTCGACTACATGACACTTCACCTATATGAGCCTAGGGGGATGCATTGTGTATTTGGCTACTAATCGTAGGGGTTGCCAGAGTGACAGAAACCTGAATCCCCGTTAGGAAACCATTGCACAAGGGACGTAAGGGTCTTAGAGTTTAAAGTTGTGGTTACGTTTCTACCTTAATTACTTTCTTGTACTTACGGATGTTTGCAAGGGGTATAATCACAAGTATGTATTAGTCTTGTATGGGGCGGTACATTAGCACAGGTTCACCCACACAACACTTAGCAAGCTAAAGAAGATTAATCAACTATATGAAGCGAAAGCACTTGACAGTCTTCCCATGTGTCATCGAGAACGTTTGGTCATCTTAAGTAATACAACCGACTTATCCTTTGCTGCATAAAGGATTGGGCCACTTGCTGCATTTATTCCTACTGTCTTTTATTTACTCGTACTTTGTTTACTTCCTATATCAAAAACCCCTAAAAATCCGTTTGCTAAGTATTTGCAGAGAATTCCTGATCCATACCACTAGCCAGCACCTTCTGCTCCTCGTTGGGTTCGACACTCTTACTTATCGAAAATACCGCGATACACCCCCTGTACTTGTGGGTCATCAGGCGCCTAGAAAAGTGCTGGTGCGGTGTTGATGTAGAGCTCGTTGGGAACCCCAAGAGGAAGGTATGATGAGCACAACAACAAGTTTCCCTCAGTAATGAAACCAAGGTTTAATCGAACCGGTAGGAGCAAGGAAACACCCCAAAGGTGTTGCTAGCTGAGCCTTGGCAGGGCGCACTACCGGTGCTAGTAGCAACTTTGAGACCTGCATAACACAACCACAGAACTTTGTCCCCAACTTGCGATGAGGTTGTCAATCTCACCGTGTTTTGCTGAAAACAAAGGATTAAACGTATCGAATGGAAAGAAGTAAAAGTTTGTAGAAAGTAAACACAAAACAGTAAACAATTTGTAGATTGTATGTAAAGAAAAGGACCGGGATCCATAGTTCACTAGAGGTGGCTCTCCTTAGATAGATAACATGCTGGGTGAACAAATTACATCGGGGCAATTGACAAACATCGAGAAAGCAATACATGCATATACTAATCATCTTGACTCCTTTAAGACTTGATTGGGCATTACAACATTATACATAGACCGCCATCCAACATTATACATAGACTTTTAAATGAATCTGTGTTCTAGGTGAACAAAATGGCCCTCCACACATATGTCCGACAGGCAGCAAACTGAAATCCGCAATGGCTGATACGGAGTGGGTGGCTATGCAATCTATGTCCATACTAAAGGATAACCCTAAGGAGACCGCGAAGAATATTCAGACTAGCCTCGGTTCTATATACAACATTGTCCTTCCGTATTACACGGTTTGGAAAGGTAAAGAGAAAGATCTAGGGTCTTGCACGGGGATTGGACCAATAGCTTCTGGATGCTATACAACTTCAAGGCAGAGGTACAAGCTAGTTGTCCGGGGATTGTTGTGGAGATTGACACTGAATCAGAAGGTGGTAAAATATATTCCAAAAGATTTTTCATGGCGCTTAAACCTTGCATCCAGGGATTCAAGGACGGTTGTAGGCCATATCTAAGTGTAGACAGCACTATCCTAACTGGGAAATGGAAAGGCTACCTGCCATCTGCCATAGCACTTGATGGTCACAGCAGTATGATCCTAGTGGCATTCGGGCTGTTTGAAATAGAAACAGAGGAAAATTGGATCTGGTTTATGAGGCAGCTCAGGAGATCAATAGGCCACATGGATCCATTGGCTATATCCATGGATGCATGCAAAGGGCTGACAAATGAAGTGAATGAGGTGTTCCCGCGAGCTGAAGGTAGAGAATGCCATGCTCATATGATGCTCAACTTGTACACACACTACGCAGGCAGCGTATTTCGTTACATGTTTCCTGCAGCTAGAGTTTACAAACCTAGTAGCAACGAATATTTCATGAGCAAGATTTTTGCCGAAGCCCCTGAACTTCCAGAGTACTTAGCCATCCATCATCCGCAGCTATGGAAGAGGATTCAATTCAACCCTGACATCAAAGTTGATTACATAAACAACAACCTTGCAGAATGCCTGAATAACTGGGTGAAGGACATAAAAGTGCATCCTGTTCATATCTTGATGGGCAACATACGTGGTATGATCTTGAAGGTTAAATATAAGGAGAGAGATCGGTAGGAGACTTAGAGGACATATGCTACCGCTAGTTGTACAGCAACTGCACAAGAGAAGCTGAGGACTTGCTCATCTTAAGGTTCTCCCGTCAACCAGCAGAAGTTGTGAGGTGGTCGATATGTCCAAGAGTGGCAAAGGGATATTGTGAACATCTAGCTGCGAGAATACAACTGCTTAGAGTGGCAGCATACCGGGAAACCTTGCGACCACGCCTTGGCCTTCTTGGTGAAGAAAAGAATTATACCACATTTGGATCAGTATTTGTCAGACTACTACTCTATCGAAAAGTTCAGAGCTGCGTACGCTGGATCCGTCGAGCCATGTACAGACCCATCTCAGTGGCCTCAAGTCCAACTGTCTTTTGAGCTTTTCCATCCAGTTACAAAAAGGGGCAGAGGAAGACCCCAGGTGAATAGGTTTAAGAATTTTCTCGAGAAGAAGGGTTTGGCTTTCTGTGCTACAAAGAAGGGCAAAAACAGATGCAAGACCTGCCATCTTATAGGCCATAGAGCAGCTGTATGTCCCCTTAATGCTCCCAAACCTAGGTATGAGATGGTACATTCACACACAAAATTGTTTATAGTCTGTAGATATAAGGTAGTAATCCATGTACTGTTTTTTTACAGGAAGCGCAAGGTAAGAAACAAGACAGCCGACTCATTGATTTTGCTGCGGTAAGAAAACCAAAACGAGTGGAGTGATGATGTCGGACAAGATTCTGGTGTTGATTGTCCTGACTTCCCTTGGCCTGGAGATGCAGGGTACATTAAGGTAAGAAAATTGGCACCCAGGAAGAGGAAGGCAGGAGATGAAGAAGCCAGTGGACATGAAGGAAAGAGGAAGAAATTTGGCACCCAAGCAGAGAAAGAAGGCTAGCAGTGTAGAAGCCTAATGATGTATTGAACTTGAACCTATATATTTAGTTCGGTTAAACTCTGGAGCTGTGTGCGTGGAACTTGTCGGGCGAAACAATCTGCCTCCCGTACTCGGAGTAAAATGTATCGCGACTGTAGGATTGGATACGGCCGTGGCCACTAGTTGAATCCAAAATTGTGACTGTGCCACTACTATCTGAACAATCGCGATAGCTGCGCGGTTAAATCTTCTCCAAAATTGATGGGTGTTAGTGGCACAGACATGAATTATTTATAGGCGCTTAATAAATCCCTACTATTGGCATTACACTTATGATAAGTTTCTAGGCTGAAAAACAATTTCTTAAGCTGGCTCCTACACTCCACGAAGCAGCAACTTATTTCAGCTGCTGGACAACGACATGGCAACATAAATTGCAAATGCAACAGATAATGCCCAGATAATGAGGAAATTGTTTCCACTATCTGGCCTAATCTTGAGCCCGTCTGTCTCACCACCTCCCTGCCCCTGCCTCCCCTTCACCTGGCGAAGCTCCCGGATCTCTCGCTCCATCGCACGAATCTCCTCTTTCTTGTCCCACACAGCATTACGCAGATCCTGAACAAGCTCTCTCTGAAAACCTATCAGTGGCTTTTCGATCCACACAAACTTGTCACAGCCAGTCCCCCTCCCTTCATGCGTAGTAGATCGAAGGAAACAAAAAAAGAATTACATTACGCTTTCTGGATCTGGGTTACCATTGTACCTACAATAGGAACTTACTGCTTTGATGCTGCAGTTGCTGAATTTTCCTGCAGTCTTTTCGTCGGTCCATGAAATCCATCTCGGCATCTTCTCACCGCGCAAACACAACATATCGGAGTAGTAATCGTAGGGCGCCCTCCGGTACCTGATGGGGGCACCCGCCTGACGGCGTTGAGCTGACCCTGATTCCACCCGAGACGAACTGCACGAGCTGCGAGCCATGAGGGAGGGGAGCGGGGGCAAAGGAAAGAGGAGCCTTTGGATGTCAGGGTAGTGGTGAAGCATGATTTATCCCTACTTAATAACTCGGGTAGAATCCTACCGTCCACATTTGGCTGACAAGTGGGGGACCTAGCGTGTGGACTTGTCAACCAAACCTCGCACCTTCGTGGTTCAAAAGCCCTCTCGCGCGCATTGGACGAAATTTTTTGGCACCTTGCCTGCGTACATATCACTGGGAGGCCTTGCTCAGGAACCAGACACGCCTGGCCCACAATCTTACTCCCTCCTAGGAACTTGCCATGGCTCCCCTCCGGCAGATCCATCGGCTCCACCGCTGCCGGTAGGGCTCGCCGCGGCGGATCCACCCCAAGATCCTACCATCACAGTATCAAATGGCCATGGTTTATTGAGAGGAGCGATGAAGCTACATATCCGAGCTCGGCCCCTCCTACCTGTATAAGGACTGATGCCGCGTCGAGCTCGAGCAGGAGCCGCCAGGCGCGACGACGCTCGGTCCACGCCAACCCCGTCACTTTCGTCATTGTCGATTCCCATGTGGAGGATGACAAGGACGAAGCTGTGCAGAACGCCATTGTTGCCTCCTTGGCGAAGGGAAAGCCACGGGCGGGAGTGGATGTCGCTAGGAAGGGCACGGCGATGTCACCAATCGAGGTGGACTCTAACGACAGCGGTGTGATGTGGGTTTAGATGTTGTCTAGGATGGTTGCAATTTCGGTTGTGTTTAATGCAAGTACAATTATTGTAATGGGTTTGTCGAGCTATATTGAGAAATATGTGCAATAGCAGCGTGTGAGTGCTTCCACTTTAGAAATTGTGTCTGTGCCATTTGCATGTTGCATTATCAACATAGATTACATGTAAACAATCCAACAAAAATCAGATTACAACCATCAGACGGGAGTGGCAGGATGGAAGAGAAGTTGGGAAAGTGGCTTCGAGGGGAAGGAAGATGAGGGGGGCGTGACACTGGCAGGTGGGCCCTTGGAACACGTGACACTGACATGCGGGTGCGGGAGCACACAGTATTGCCGGTCTATCCAGAGCAAGCGAACTGTGCAACGTGACAACAACAAGCTGATTGGACCAATATAATAACTCGTCGAATTATTAAGGAGTACTGAAAACTAAAACTGGGGTACATTCGCACAACACGTATGCTCTAAGCACCTGAGAAGCATCGCTTAAGTCTAACAGTAACGAAAGCACAAGTACTATATTTCCATGTCGGTCTTCTCAATACAAATGTAGAAATGCATCTACTTGTTCGGTCCATCACTGACAACGTACTGAGATGGCACGCATAGGATCGACCTTAGGTCCACATACTCCACCTCCCGCGGTGCCGGGCAGTTCGGCGCCTCAGCTAGCATAGGAATGCTATTGACGACGGTGGCTGGGCGTTCACCCACATGCGCACTGTGTATACGGGCCAGGTGCACGAGACCGACCTGACGCATACGGCACGCACGATGGTGGGCCCGACTCTGGTTCCCGGAACACCGACGGTGATGGTCAGGACGAAAACAGAGCCGTCCCCCTGGAAAATTAGCCGGCAGCATGCCGAGTCAGTGAACGGCACCTGCTCTTGGAGAAGTTGGGCTTGCCTGTACGAGATCCTAATGACTTCAATCAAGTGCCCCTCTGCAAGGTGGACGACGAGCTCTGTCGGCAGGCCGGTGTAGTTGTAGCCCGGCTCCGTGCAGGAGCACGCGTTGTGCGGGCACGCGAGCTCGTGGTAGGAGTAACGGCGGAAGCATCCTGGGTGGGAGCACATGAGCGGGAACGTCGCTGTGAAGTTGCGCGACAGGATCTCCAGATTCTTGCGTTGCAGCATCTGCCACATCCGAAGTTCGTCGAGAAATCGGAAAAAAGATTAGCAGTTAGATTAGAAAATAGCAGGAATATGTAGGATAAGTTCAAAAGCTTGTAAAATGATTTCTTAGCATGAAGGTAGCGACCCGAGAATTGGCGGATGTCATTGGCTTGTGGCTACGGCAGGATGGAAGTGAAGTGGGTAAACTGGCTTCGAGGGGAAGGAAGAGAAGTACGGAGAGGAAGAGAAGTAACGGGGACGTGACACTAGGATATGCCCCACTGAACTCGTGAGTCGTCACACTCGCAACATGCCCGTTTGTCCAGAGCAAGCGTGGCCAATCATGCCGCAGAACAGTCTACTCGAGGATCGCTCTCACGAAGACCATCCCAATTGTCCAAGCACCCCAATCGAACGGTATATAACAATCGCCAAGCAGAACAATTGTGTTATGGCGTGCCTTCTAGAAGACCCGGTCTAACGGTGGATCCATTGGGGGCTAAGGTTAGGGCTCTCCTAAGGTTAGGATCCATATGTGGTTTGTGGAAAAGAACACACATGCAATGAACACTGGTTAATCCATGTGTGGTTTGTGTAAAGAACACACATGCAATCACTCTAGTGGGTCCATATGTGGTTTGTGAAAAGAAAACACATGCAATGACCACTGGTTGATCCATACGTGGTTTGTGAAAGAACACACATGCAATGACACTGGTTATCCATGTGTGGTTTGTGGAAAGAACACACATGCAATGACAATGGTGGATCCATATGTTGTTTGTGAAAAGAACACGCATGCAATGAGTCTAGTGCTGGTTTTAGTATAAGAACACATAAGCAATGACTCTAGTGGATCCATATGCGGTTTGTGGAAAAGAACACTCATGCAATGAACACGGGTCGATCCATATGTGGTTTGTGGAAAGAACATACATGCAATGACACTGGTTTATCCATGTGTGGTTTGTGGAAAGAACACACATGCAATGACTCTGGTGCTAGTTTTAGTATAAGAACACACATGCAATGACTCTAGTGGGTCCATATGTGGTTTGTGAAAAGAACACACATGCAATGACCACTGGTTGATCCATATGTGGTTTGTGGAAAAGAACACATAAGTAATGAACACGGGTGGATCCATAAGTGGTTTGTGGAAAGAACACACATGTAGTGAACACTGGTGGATCCATATGTGGTTTGTGAAACGAACACACATGCAATGACTCTAGTGCTGGTTTTAGTATAAGAACACACAAGCAATGACTCTAGTGGGTCCATGTGTTATTTGTGGAAAGAACACACATGCAATGACATTGGTTGATCCATGTGGTTTGTGGAAAGAACACACATGCAATGCCATTGGTTGATCCATGTGTGGTTTGTGGAAAGGACACACATGTAATGACTCTAATGGATTCATATGTGGTTTGTGGAAAAGAACAGACATGCAATGACCACTGGTTGATCCATATGTGGTTTGTGGAAAGAACACACATGCAATTACACTAGTGGATCCATGTGTGGTTTGTGGAAAGAACACACATGCAATAACTCTAGTGGGTCCATATGTGGTTCATGTCAAAAACACACATGCAATGCCATTGGTGGATCCATGTGTTGTTTGTGGAAAGAACACACATGCAATTACACTGGTGAGTCCATATGTGGTTTGTGAAAAGAACACACATGCAATGAACACTGGTTGATCCATATGTGTTTTGTGGAAATAACACACATGCAATGACTCTAGTGGGTCCATGTGTGGTTTGTGAAAAGAACACACATGCAATGACTCTAGTGGATCCATATGTGGTTTCTGAAAAGAACACACATGCAATGAGTCTAGTGCTAGTTTTAATATAAGAACACAATTATAATGACTCTAGTGGATCCATATGTGGTTTGTGGAAAAGAACACACATGCAATGAACACTGGTTGGTCCATATGTGGTTTGTGGAAAGAACACACATGCAATGACTCTAGTGGGTCCATATGTGGTTCATGTCAGGAACACACATGCAATGCCATTGGTGGATCCATGTGTGGTTTTAGTATAAGAACACACATGCAATGACTCCAGTGGATCCATATGTGGTTTGTGGAAAAGAACACACATGCAGTGAACACTGGTGGATCCATATGTGATCTATGGGAAGAACACACATGCAATGACACTGGTTGATCCATGTGTGGTTTGTGGAAAGAACACACATGCAATGACTATAGTGCTAGTTTTAGTATAAGAACACACATGCAATGACTCTAGTGGGTCCATATGTGGTTTGTGAAAAGAACACACATGCAATGACCACTGGTTGATCCATATGTGGTTCGTGGAAAAGAACACACATGCAATGAACACTGGTGGATCCATAAGTGGTTTGTGGAAAGAACACACATGCAGTGAACACTGGTGGATCCATCTGTGGTTTGTGAAAAGAACACACATGCAATGCCACTTGTTGATCCATATGTGGTTTGTGGAAAGAACACACATGCAATGAGTCTAGTGCTGGTTTTAGTATAAGAACATACAATGACTCTAGTGGATCCATATGTGGTTTGTGGAAAAGAACACACATGCAATGAACACTGGTGGATCCATATGAGGTTTGTGGAAAGAACACACATGCAATGACACTAGTTAATCCATGTGTGGTTTGTGGAAAGAACACACATGCAATGACTCTAATGGATCCATATGTGGTTTGTGGAAAAGAACACACATGCAATGACCACTGGTTGATCCATATGTGGTTTGTGGAAAGAACACACATGCAATGACACTGGTGGATCCATAAGTGGTTTGTGGAAAGAACACATATGCAGTGAACACTAGTGGATCCATATGTGGTTTGTGAAAATAACACACATGCAATGCCACTTGTTGATCCATATGTGGTTTGTGGAAAGAACACACATGCAATGAGTCTAGTGCTAGTTTTAGTATAAGAACATACAATGACTCCAGTGGATACATATGTGGTTTGTGGAAAAGAACACACATGCAATGAACACTGGTGGATCCATATGCGGTTTGTGGAAAGAATACGCATGCAATGACACTGGTTAATCAATGTGTGGTTTGTGGAAAGAACACACATGCAATGACTCTAATGGATCCATATGTGGTTTGTGGAAAAGAACACACATGCAATGACCACTGGTTGATCCATATGTGGTTTGTGGAAAGAACACACACGCAATGACACTGGTTGATCCATGTGTGGTTTGTGGAAAGAACACACATGTAATGACTATAGTGCTAGTTTTAGTATAAGAACACACATGCAATGACTCTAGTGGGTCCATATGTGGTTTGTGAAAAGAACACACATGCAATGACCATTGGTTGATCCATATGTGGTTTGTGGAAAAGAACACAAATGCAATGAACACTGGTGGATCCATAAGTGCTTTGTGGAAAGAACCCACATGCAGTGAACACTGGGGGATCCATATGTTGTTTCTGAAAAGAACACACATGCAATGCCACTTGTTGATCCATATGTGGTTTGTGGAAAGAAAACACATGCAATGAGGCTAGTGCTGGTTTTAGTATAAGAACACACATACAATGACTCAAGTGGATCCATATGTGGTTTGTGGAAAACAACACACATGCAATGAACACTGGTGGATCCATATGTGGTTTGTGGAAAGAACAAACATGCAATGACACAGGTTGATCCATGTGTGGTTTGTGGAGAGAACACACGTGCAATGACTCTGGTGCTAGTTTTAGTAGAAGAAGACACATGCAATGACTCTAGTGGGTCCATATGTGGTTTGTGAAAAGAACACACATAATGACCACTGGTTGATCCATATGTGGTTTGTGGAAAAGAACACACAGGTAATGAACACTGGTGGATCCATAAGTGGTTTGTGGAAAGAACACACATGCAGTGAACACTTGTGGATCCATATGTCCTTTGTGAAAAGAACACACATGCAATGACTCTAGTGCTGGTTTTAGTATACGAACACACAAGCAATGACTCTAGTGGGTCCATATGTGATTTGTGGAAAGAACACATATGCAATGACATTGGTTGATCCATGTGTGGTTTGTGGAAAGGACACACATGCAATGAATCTAATGGATTCATATGTGGTTTGTGGAAAAGAACACACATGCAATGACCACTGGTTGATCCATGTGTGGTTTGTGGAAAGAACACACATGCAATTACACTAGTGGATCCATGTGTGGTTTGTGGAAAGAACACACATGAAATAACTCTAGTGGGTCCATATGTGGTTCATGTCAGAAACACACATGCAATGCCATTGGTGGATCCATCTGTCGTTTGTGGAAAGAACACACATGCAATTACACTGGTGGGTCCATATGTGGTTTGGGAAAAGAACACACATGCAATGAACACTGGTTGATCCATATGTGGTTTGTGGAAATAACACACATGCAATGACTCTAGTGGGTCCATGTGTGGTTTGTGAAAAGAACACACATGCAATGACTCTAGTGGATCCATAGGTGGTTTGTGAAAAGAACACACATGCAATGAGTCTAGTGCTGGTTTTAATATAAGAACACAATTGTAATGACTCTAGTGGATCCATATGTGGTTTGTGGAAAAGAACACACAT